>JAFIDM010006943.1:5622301-5666093 GCA_023159025.1 Thereuonema tuberculata
GAAAACATTAATTTTAAACAATTTGTTTATTTTTCGTCATTAGCGGGAAACGTAATCTTCAAAATGATGCCTCAATCATTGATTTTGATGAAGTAGTAAAGGAAATATAGCGGTCCGACAAAAAAAACCCTTTGAGAAATAATATATAATGATTTACTTCTAGTGATTCTGCAAAATTAATCAAAAACCACTGCTTCTCTCTTAAAAGTCAATGTGACATCTGCATCACACCATCAGCATTTTGTGGTTATGGTCAAAGCCTTTCTTCACAAAAATTTGGGTACTTATTGATTAAAATAAAAATCACATCTATTTAAAGAAATAAAATGTTTAGGAATTATCCTCACTGGAGAAAGAGCAAACTATTTAAATCAGTTTTTCAAAACTTCCCTATTGCAGATTTCCGGAAAAGAATGGGAGTGATTTCACTGAACCAAGTTACACAGAATCTTAGACCAAAACATAGTTTCATCTTTCTGTAAATATCGTACTCCAAGCAAAAGGTTTTGTATGATGTGAAATTACTTTTAAGTTTGTATTGATATGTAATAATTGTTTAAAATTATCTTTTGTAAAAACTTTCAAACTAGTAAAAATCAATCATGCTACTGGTTATTAAATTGGCAAACTACTTGACATCATGGCTACCTCCATTACCTCGCACATGTCTCCTCAAATGTATTTTAAAGTTAACCGTAAAGGTGAGTCTTTGCATGGTTCTGTGAAACAGATAATTTCTATTCAAAACTAAGAGAAATGGAACAACAGTTGACTGTAGATGAAATTATTCAGAAAACAGCACTCTTCACAGGAGTAACTGTCATTTCTATTCATGCCATTAAAAAAGAATTTCATACAAGTGGAGTTCTGCATACACAAGGCAAGAAAAGGCCCGAAAAAAGGGAATTACAAGATTAGATAAAATTTGTGATTCTTTTTTTTTTTCTGTGTTGCAATCAGGTAAAGTTCATCAGATGTTTTTTTCTTAATGAAATACCAATCATAGAAACAATAAGTATATTTTCTTTCCATATCTGGCATCCTTAATACTCGATGTCACAAGAAAATAGCCAAAGACTTTTTTTCTTAACCTAGTGACTCATCTCACTGTAATGGTGATAAAAGACTCGATGGAAAATAATAAAAATATTAAAGGAAAAGACTTTTATTTTTTTAAAAATGAAATATGTATATGCTGCACAAAATATTTTCATTTTTAAAATAACCAAAATTAATAATGAGAAAGTGACTTGATTAAGAGGCATATTTTTAAGGAATAAATCTTAAAAATGACAACTGCATTTATATTAAAAATAGGAAGTACTTTTTAATTAGAATTTACCTGTTCAAAATTCAATGATAATTTGGGTCCTAAGCAGATGCATAAATGCCACCAAATTCTGAACTTCGTAACAGCAATTTCTTCCGTTTTAGCATTATTGGCTTTTAAAGGCTGCATTACTAAACGCAAGCGTTTAGGATTGGCAAGAACGTCTAATGAAAACATTAAAAAAAATTTTTTTATAAGATATCAACGAAATACAATGTAGTATCACAGTTATTTACTCCAAAAGTAAAAACTAAAAGCATATATTACAGCAGGAAGTGGAAGCTTAATTTTATTGAAAACATCTTGCAAATTACACCCTGGACCCATTGGTAACCTTACAGTATTACTAAACAGATTTTTAATGTAACGAAAAACTAAAAATTCAATAAGAAAAAGAATAAATGTTGTCAGTACAAACACAATTAAGAAACTTAGATCCCCTTTGATTTCAATTAATTAAAAATGTTATTGTAAATTAATTAATGAGGCAACAAAATAATAGGCTACATAATGTTACATCAAAGCATTTTAGATACTACTTCTTCTTTGAACACTAATTATTACAGAAGCAAACATTAATGATTTACATATCTAACTTTCTGCATGCATCGAACTGTAAGCACAGTTTAGTGCACATTAATTTTAAAGTCTTTACATTTTAAGATAAAGATATATTTAGATCAATTAACATTAAAAAAAACAAAGAAAAGAAAAAAGAAAAGAAGAATTATATTTCTTATTTTGTTTAGTTTTTGATCATAGGTCTTCCAGAATAGACTAAAAAATTCAGTTTTTCATTGTACCTTGACAAATATGCTGCAATACTAACCAATAGACCTCCGGTCGCAGTGCTTGGCTTCTCTGCCACCCACATTCACTACATTAACATTAACATGCCGCAATACTATTGATGATTACTGCAGTTTTTGCTAATGACTTTGCTACTGAATTAAATTATTTATGGTCAAAATAATTTAATTATTTAATTATTAGTTCAAGTAATTTTAAAGGGATTTAATATGCTTGAAAATAATTTTTTTTTTCTTTTTCCGTTTTTGAAATGGAAGTGATCCATCAAGTAATTTAAATATTTAAATCAATGAGCGTTACACATAGATGGATGTGACGTCATAAAAGTATAAATGTAATGAGTTGTTTTAGTTAAAGAAGAGAAAAAAAAAAGTTAGTGTGGGAACTTGAAAGGAAGATGTGAGACCGAGCGTGTCTAACATCACAATAGGCAATTCGGCAAAGAGAGGTCAGGTGATATGAACCTCTGTAACTGAGACGAAGCAATTAAGAAAAGTGTGTGCCTTAGGAATTGACGGTGGTGAAGCGATGTTAATGCCTCAACTACTCAGACAAAGTGTGGTCGTTTTGTGGGACATGCACATATCCAGTGTTTAAAACACATTCCGATTAATGGTCCAAGGAAGTAGTAAATTAGGACAGTTCCATAGGGAGAAATAATTAAGAAGAATATTATTTCAGAAGGTTCCAATAGCGGTGGTATGAAATGGAAGCATTCATGAAGAATAGCCACATACGAAGACGCTATAATTCAAGCAAGTATTTCAAGTGAAATATTATTAATTTTTCATCTCGATAAATAATTAAAAGTCAGTTTGAAGAACGAAGTAATTTCCGAAGACTGGTACCCTTAGGAAGCCGAGAAGTGGATTCATCCAAAAGAAGGTTGCCGAAGACTTCCATTATCCTAGTGAGGGTAAGCTGAGAAGATAATCCGAAAAGCTGAGAAAATAATTATTGCGGTTTTTTGAAGTCAATTATTTCCAGTAAGAAGACTGGAGATATTGGAATAAACTACAGTCACAAATTTAGGTAGTAATTACCGAACTTTATTTTTAGTGTAAAACTAAACTTTCTATCTAGTAAATAGAGAATTATTATTTCTGAGCTTTTGAAAGTCTTCATTAGTTCTTCGTTAATTATTGGTCGCTTGAGATAAGCTTAAAGCTAGAAGATAATTCGTAAACTCTACGAACTGATTATAATAATTACGTACTATTATTTAAGAAGTGAAATCAACATTTCCTAATTTCAAGTGTGGATATTTGGAAACGTGATATATCTACCCAAAGTATTGTGGGAAGAACCAATCAGGTGACATGGAGCTGCCCCGCCATATTCAACTGTAAAGGTGCCATGGATTTAAGTGCATCGGAATTAGTAGTGGAATTATAGGAAGACTGGCTGATAATACCATAGATGGGAATCAACGCAGATTACTTCAAGTGTGAAGAATTCATCAGACTGTGAGTAACTGTTTTTCGATTATTATTATTTTTGGATGGGCGAATGCAGGCCTCGTCTATAAACGAAGATACAGCCGATGTCGAGTTAATGGGAAAGCAGCTGAACATTTAATTCATAAAGAATTGAAGTGAATTAATTATTTCACATAAGGTGAAACTCAAGCCAAATAAAGTTTATCACATACAGGTGGTGAAATTATTATTGAAGTTCCGCACACTAGTGAAAAGCTATTATTTTGTATTAAATTGCGACGTGCAATAATACTCGTTGATAGTACGTGTGAAAGTAAATTAAAGCTATGATTATTGTATAATCTATAAAGTGCTACGTGATAAAAATAGTGCATTAGTGAAGTGATAGAAGTGATACTTCTAAAGTGCTGAATGATAATAAGTGAACTAGATATTACAGTGCAATCAAAGTGTTGAAACTTATAAGAAGATTAATTTTGTGCTACCTAGTATCACAAGTGTATATAGTTTTTGAGAAATTTAAAAAAAAATTCACTCAAATAAATTATTCATGAATTTTATCTGGCCTATCCTTATTTCTATACATGCTATTCTGCTTATAATTAGGGTTCTGCAAATTTCCCCAGCAGACTTCTTCGAAGACAGTAAGAATTTACTTACATTTTTGTTTTTGTATAAGCACTAAAAGTTTCAAATGCAGATTTAAAGTAGGACAAGATATCAGGGCTTGCAACAGATATTCACTTTGGACCTAAAATCTTAAAAAAGGGACCAAAAGGGACGAAAAATCTTAAAAAAGGGATCTAAAATTAAACATATTCAATTTCAAATATGAAATTTTCAATATAATAATTATATTTCAGTAGAGATAATTCTGCATATTTTGAATACTTTATTCCTGGTAAACATTTTAGAAGATTTGAATATAACATGAATGTTGTGCATGAAGATCACAAGTAATACACTCATTAACAAAAAAAACGACGCACCTAGAAGGAGTTGTCCGATGGAGACAAAAATTGGTGGAGAGGAAGATTATGTACAGAATAGAAAATGATTTACATTTTAGACAAATTGAATGATTTATTTCAGAGTTACAGAATTAAAAAGTAACGAGCTCAATAAGGTGTTGACCCACCTCTACCCTGAATGCAAGCTGCCACACGACATGGCATAGAGTGATAAAGCTCCCTGATGGTCTCCTGCGGTATTTCTTGCCAAATTTGCTCCAATTGTCGGGCTAGGTCAGCCACATTTCCTGGTGGATGCAGTCGCCTTCCCATCATATCCCAGACATGCTTGATTGGAGAGAGATCTGGGGATCTGGCTGGCCAAGGAAGTGTTTCACAAGCTGCAAGACAGGTCATAGCAACAAGTGCCGTATGTGGTCTGGCATTATCTTGCTGAAAAAAAAGGCCAGGGTACTGCAAAAGAAAGGGTAGCAAAACAGGTCTCAGAATGTCGTCGACGTATCACTGTGCTGTAAGTGTGCCTTTAATAAGTGTGCGTCAAAGGAGTCCGGCTATCAAGGGAAATGGCACCCCAGATCATAACTCCTGGTTGAGGGCTTGTGCGGCATGCAATAGTGAAAGCAGGATCGGCACGCTGCCCTGGGCGTCTCCAGACACGTCTGCGACGATCGTCAGGACACAGTTGGAAGCGGGATTCGTGCTAAACACTATACGTCCCCAGTCAGCATCGTTCCAACCAGATCGAGCCAAACACCACTGTAATCTGGCCCGACGGTGTGCAGACGTGAGTGGCAGGTGGCGTAGCGGTCGGTACGAGCGTAGATGTCGCTCTCTCAGCCGCTATGAATGGTCATGGTGGACACTCGTGTGCGAGTCGCATGTCTGATGGTTGATAACGATGATTCAGGTGCTGTGACAGCTGATCTGACAATCACTCTATCCTCCCGCTCTGCTGTGGCCCTAGGTCGACCATTACCTTCATGACGCTGAAATCTGCCATTGTCCACCCATTCCTGCCAACATCTTCTAATCGCCGCATCACTTCAACCCATATGACGAGCTATTCTCGGATTTGCCCAACCTGCCTCTTTCAATCCAATGATACGACCTCTTTCAAACTCTGACAGTTTTACGTAATGAGCTCGAATCCTGCAGCGAGGCATTTTTTCAGTCGTTGAAAGGTATCCTAACTCGCAATGCAACAGAAATTTTGACCATCAGATTGAGAATCGCTTCTTATATACACCTGCTGAGTGCGCAGTTCCGATGCGCTGTAGCTCTCACTATTCATTCATTGGACACCAAAGTTTAATCATTTGCATGGGCGGTCCCAATGTCTTTGTATACGAAATTTCATTACAATCGGACAACTCCTTCTAGGTGTGTCGTTTTTTTTGGTAATGAGTGTATATAGAATACAGTGACAACCAAAATGATAGAATAAATGCCTCGAAAATTTATTTGAAGAAACTAGATAGCAAAAGAACCACCATAATTATCAGATTAAAACAGATAGTACTTATCATAAAACTCTCTGAATATCTAATTAAGTAGAATTACTTTTCTGGAGGAAACTGATGTAAACTGTATGTGAATTAAACTTTTCGATGTGACTCTGATTAAAATTCAGCATTTGATAAAAATAATCATTATTATTATTTTTTCATGTAAAGAGGGTATCAAATAAACTTGAAAAAGGTGAATAAATTATTGGTTAGCATAATAAAGAAGAGAGAGTTGAAATTTTAAACATGACATTTTCAAGCATTTTACTTTAATTTGTCTTCGGCAAATTTGAAAAAAACTATTTATTTTTTAAAATATGAGATTTTAATAAAAAATTTTACACTGAAAAAATGTTCATTTTCAGTTTAAAAATTTATATATATTTTTTTTAAATCCCGAAGACAAATTAAAAATAATATATTTCTGTTTAATTAAGAGAAAAAATTTTGAAATTCTGTTAATAATATTTTGAGTTATATCAATTTTAAATTACTCCACTTTTTTAAAAAGATTTAAATTTAAATTTTTTTTAAAGTTTAAGAAAATTTTTATGAGGTGTTTTTGTGTAATCATTGCGTGATTAATCACCAAAAAAAAAATTCAAATTTTTAACTTAATTAGTAAATTTTTTGTTATGTGTTGAAGTCAATATTTATAAATAATAAAGTTTTAAGGTTTTTTATTCATTTTTTGAGTTTTTTTTATTTTCTTTAGAGATTGCTTAAGCACTTAGTAAAAACTAATACAGTAGACTCCCTATTTTTTATCCGCGGAGTTGGGTGGCGCGTCAATCGCAGATAATCCGAAATAGGATGAAAATCAACAGAAAAATGCTTTTAATATGTTTTATTTACATTAAAGTGGCAGTACATACATTATAAACAATTACTTTATTTTAATTTACTTTAATTTCTTAATTTTTAACAAAAAAAAAAAAAATCGGTTAATTGTCTTTGTTTTTTCGTGTCGAAACACGAAAACCCCTACTTTGACGTCGCTAAATCTGCCTCTTTTATTGTTTACCTTATTTTAGTTTTAAATTTTTTTTGTTAATTCCGTAATTTATTGTACAGTAAAAAAAAAATGGAAACCGGAGAGGTCCGCGGATAATCGGTTTGTATTTAACACAAAAAGCACGAACATTGTAAGGCATTTAAACGAAACGACACCCCCCCCCCCGCCCCCGCGAAAAAAAAAATATTTCTTAGAAATAAATATTAAATGTTTACCATGTAACATACTAATAACTTTTGAAACATTTGGTTAATGGAAGAATAAAAAATTTGGAAAGATGCAAAAGGATTGAGTATACACTGATTTCTGTCGCTTTCTAAGTTTTTTTTTTTCTTTCATTCTTATAATCTTCCGGGAAAATTACTTAAAAGAAGAAAGCCACAGCGGGTGGGGATAGAAATCAGAAGATCCTCATGCTTGACTATTAGCAATTTTGTAGAGTAATACGAAAAAGCAAAGCCGTAATTAGCACGTGGCCAATCGCCGTGGGCGCCAATTAAAAAAGGTAGCAAAAACGAAATACGTATTTGAATAATAAAAATCAATAAAAAATATAATATCAATTAATAAATAACAAAAAGAAATTGAAAATAAAAATGAAAATAGGGAAAAAACGGACCAAATTCTTCAAAAACGGACTTTTAGGGACTTTAGATTAAAAAAGGGACTTTTAGGGAAAAAAGGGACCTGTTGCGAGGCCTGAGATATTCTGCGAAGTCTTTATGTGTAATCATGCAGGACTAAAGCCAGGAATGTGGAGTGTTGTTTTTCGGCATTTCAACATCCCTGGAATCTTATGAAACGAATACTCAAAAGCTGGGAAATCTTTGCATACCTGCAGGCATAAAAATCAGACATTGTCCACTTTTTGCTTTTATAGACACATTCCGATTGTTACCAGCATTATAATTCGGCCAATTTCAATGGATGTACGATTAATCTGCCTTTTCTTATTCTAACTTAATAAAATTGTGATTAAAAATATATATATATATATGTTTATTAGTATGAAAATCTGTAGTATACTGTAAGATAACTAACAATCCAAAAACAATTGAATGAAACAGGGATTTTCTCCAACAAAGAAAGCATATAGAACCAGATTGAAAATAAGATGTCCAAAAACTAACATGTAAACAGCCAAAATACCTCAATATGCGTTGTGAATCACTCCCAACAGCAATACAGGCCACATACAGATAATAACTTAATCTAAGAACTCAGCAAATAGCAAGGATCATTGTTGCTTTAAAGCTTTTTGAAGCCCCTTAAGATCTTGGGGAGGCAGCAAAACGTCTCACGAGAAAATCCCAGACATGCCAGATAGGATTAAGGTCAAGAGAGCTAGCTAGCTAATCAATATGTAGATTGGTCTTCTCTTGAAAATATTGATCTACCAGCTTAGCTTGATGAGGACATGTTTCATAGTCTTGTAGGAGAAATATATCACCTATTATATTGCATAAGGTTGAACACAGGTCCAGGACATCATCTCTGTATCGTCTCGCATTCATGTTTCCTCTTGTAAACACATACAGATCTTTGTGTCCACCTTAGGAGATGCCATCTCAAACCATCACACTACCTCCAAGCTAAAATCTCTCTTTGATGGACATTAGGGGAAATGATAGGATGTCTTTCATTCTCTACAGATCAGAGCATTTCTGCACAAGAAATCAGAGCATGTCTTTACAAGAAAATGAACATGATAAGAGACTACAAAGAAAGCTTTGTAGGAGGTGATGAAGATCTCTATGAAAAGCTGAGTCCAGCAAATATATTAGCTGAACTTGAAAGTATTGGAAAAGACAGCACAGTTGATTGAGAAGCAGCAACTTATGATACCAGATAAGATTTTGCTGCAGGAGTGGCAACAACAGCAAAGAAAGACTGAAATGAGGGACATGTTAATTCTATCTAACATGCCCCTAGATGAGATTATCTCTATCAGTCGTAAACACACGAGTAGATATTGAGGAATCATGGAAAATAATCTACGAAAAAGGAATCCTCACGTTATACAGATATCCATACCCAAAGGCTTACAAATTCAGAAACATATAATTTTTGATTTCCAATTCTGTGTGCGTATCCCTCTGTGTGTAACGCAACAGATCAGAAAGCTATCTGACAAGTTTCGCATCTACTGATGCATAGATGTAGTAGTGTTGGATGATCCATCCTGCAGTTTCTTCACACACTCACACTTTCTAGCATGCCACCTCATCAGCTGAGCCTGAAGAAAGTATCAACTGTGATGCTTCTTCGCAATCTTAATCCAAAGAAAGGACTCTGTAATGGCACAAGTAAAGGAGTGTCATTGTAATTTAATCACGGCAGATGTTCTTTTGGAAAGCAATAGAGATGATATCGTCACTATTCACAGGATCGATTTTCAACAGAGTGATGTCAATTTGCCATTCACATTGAAGTTCTGTCAGTTCCCAATAATGCCCACATCAAGCCTTCCAATAAACAAATTCATTTGTTCCTATCAATGCATTCATTTTAATTTTCTATCCGTCATAATACATGATGGGCAAATACTCTTAGTAAATAAATAAACTGTTTTTTATATCAGACTGATTTTTTTCCCCGTCTTTTGCGTATAATTTCATATTTCTGGAGATTGACAGATATGCATATATTTTTTTCACCGGTATTGAAAGTGGCAATGAAAAATTATGTGAAAGAATTTATCTTGGAAATACAGCAAAGTTAAAGGCCAAATGTCACATTAGGCTATTGGAATGTCCCCTGATGGCAAGTAAATGTCTTTAATATAGAGAATGTCATTAGACACAGTCCAAACATGCAGTTGACTTTACACAATAATAACTGTCTTTCAATAAGATGTAAGTTTGAAAGATGACAGGAAATTTGCAAATCATCATAAAGAGAATTGCAAATGGATAGAGGCAAACAAATGGCTATTCAATTTATTTTTATAGAAAAAAGCATAATACTAAAGACTTATTCCTAAGGCAGTCCTCATTCCCAAGATTATGAGTTTGGTGTTGTGGAACAAAGATGAACTTTGAAAATGCTATTAGCAAAAAAGTTCTGAATGAATTTACCCAAGTACTTACTTATGGAGATAATTAATTAGAAAGATCTTTCGAAATTCCAATATATTTTATACAAGTCAAAAGAAGACAGTTACAGATGTTCTCTATTGACAAATGATGTATGAACAAATGGTATCTATGTTGTCACAATAGTAGTATGAAGATTATCAGTTTCATAAAACCAGATCAGTCAACTGCTTGCCAGTGATTTGGAGAGGCAGGTAGTAAGTACTGCTGGGCAGTAATTAATAGTCACTACTGTTTTTCCAAACTATAGCAACAGTAATACAATGACTTTATTCCAACAATGTGGAAATAAATGCTCTAACCACATTTTATTGAAAATAAAAAGATGATAATTAATGACAGCTGTCAGACATATTTCGTAAGGTATTCAATCAAGGTTATAGAACAAAGTTTTGGTAGGTTCTCAAAAAAAAAAAAAATAAAAAGTGTATCCAAGGCAAGGGGAAATTACATTCTCTCTATTGTTATTAGAAATGAATCTTTTCTTAATTTTTACAAGGACTCCTGAACTTGCATTTTGTTTTTCTTGCAATCAAGGCTTTTGGAAATATTAAGGTTTGCAGTTCTTCCTACCTTCATAAGTACAACATCTACAAAAAAGTCTAAACAAACAGTCTGTATCACCCACCACATTTACAGATTTGATATGGAGATAATAATAACATAAAAAATATTAAACCTTACCTAATTCACTTCCAAAATTATTTATTAACTGTTGCCAAGATTTGAATGCTGCAACTTTGATATCAGGAATAGTTGATTTGAAAGCCTTTTCAACAATTCCCAAAAGTATGTTAATTAGGGATGCACCTTGATGTAATGCCTTGAAATGAGACATAAAAACAAGACATTCATGAAATTACAATTACATGATATTTTAAATATAGACAAAGTAGATCATTTAAAGGTATTATTCAGAGGTCAGTAATGAGAAATAGCAATACTCAGTGGATACTAATATGCAGTATTCACTTAAGTAGATAATAATATATTCTGGACTAATAACAAAAGTCTTAACTTATAAATTTTAAGTTATGTATAAATAAGCAGAAATGACTTAACTGCTACACTAAGTTATTAAAAAAAAGTTGTTTTACAATTTAATTTAGGTCTGAAGGAAGAATAGGTGATGCTAATCAATATGTAAAAATATATGAAATAAATGAGAATTTTCCTACTCAAGGTAATGCTTACTCAATATTTTGGCTCGATACCTTAAGCCTTTTTTTCTAGAGAAAGTCAAATCTACATAAATACGTCTATGCTGTTGTTGTATTCATCTCAATGATGTCGTTTTAATTTAACACTAATCTATTTGTGGATGATCTATAAAGATCAATATATTCTTCAAATATAATTGTAAAAGATAACAGCAAGAAATATTCAAATAGACAATTCAAAAGTTATGGCATACAAGGATAAATATCCTATAAAAAGCAAAATGAGTTTGGATAATAAGATATAACAGAATAATATTTATATATCTAAGATAAATTACTTCCTCTGAAATTAAGAGTAAAAATGTAAAATCAGACAACATAAAATTTTTAAATGGAAATTAAATTTATAATAATCAGGAATTATAATTCAATTACAATTGCAGACTATGAAGTTTCAAAACCCTACAAGCTAGAATACATAAAATATTAACAAAACCTACTCCATTTATAATGGATCTGAAGATTGAACACTCAAAAAAAAATTAAAGAAATACAATAAAAATAGTGAAGATTACCAGATAAAGAGAATTATGAAAAAACAGTAAGGTAAGCTACTCACAAAATTCTTCATAACTTAGAAAATATATTTATAATATAAAATATCTTCATAGTATAATCCAAAACGACACAATATTCATTTGTCTTAGCGAGAAACTTCCTCAAGTGACAATATTTGAGGAAAGAAAACTGATTTCTTTTCCGTTATAATTCCATCCATCCTAACGAATACATAATTTTGAATAAATAAACAAATTTCTTGATATCTCATTACAATTCTTTTAATCTAACTAAATTAAAATTCAAGTTGAAATAAAATTCAATAAACACTATTATGGGATCCGAGTTGTGCGTTTCTTCTCTGGCAATGGTCTGCCTAGTCAGATATTTTTCTTTTTCATTTTTTTATAGGCTCTTTATGTGTTCTGCTAATCTCTCTCTCAATTTTATTTAATATGTATTTCTTCTCTAATTTAATCTTTTTAAGCAATTTATTGCCTCTGTAAAAACCAATCTAATACCTTTATCATTACAAATATTCTTAATGTTTTTATTCACTTGTAACCCTAACAGCAATTTCAATACCTTATTATAATCTTTTTTTAATCTCTTTCTTATTTTTTTTTTTTTTACTTTCTTCCTCTCCTTAAAGAAATCATTTATAACTTTTGTAATAAAGTAATCAGGGTACTCATTCATTTCAAAAACGTTTTTCATATTCATAATTTTCTTATGCCACAATTTCTTATACTCTTAAAAAGAATAACAGAATATACAGAGAATTGCAATGAGATACCAAGAAATTTATTTATTTATTCAAAACTATGTATTCATTAAGATCGATGGAATTATAGAGGAGAAGAAATCAGTTTTCTTTTCTCAAATACTGTCACATGAGAAAGTTTCTCGCTAAGAGAAATGAACTATTATGTAGAATATATTAGACGTTTTGGATTATACTATTAAGTTATTTTATTTTATAAGGTATACTACTACTCTAGATAAGATGAAATAATTTTAAAACAATTATACTTCTAATTTCAATAATTCATTACCTACACAAATATAGGTCATAATGGAAAAGCCAAATGGAAATGATAGAAGTTAATTGGTAGCAAAGACAAGTTTTGAATTACTGACCAATTTTGGAAGACTTATTGAGGAAGTGCCAATAATAATCAAGGTTGTAAAGGATCACTAGTTAAATAATTGCATTGGATAATGATGTGAAATATGAAGTGGTGTGGTGTAGGATATAATAATAAATTGTTGAAAAAGAATTTTAATCCTTTTCTGTACCTGACAACATGCACCACAACAACATATTAGCAAGACTAATATAAAAAACAAAAACAAATCATTGCTAATTGAAGTAATCTACATAAGAGTACAAACTAGAGTAATTCACAACGATCATTGCAGAAGTTAAAGTGATTATTTTTTTTCTTTTTGTAATGTATACCAGTCCCTGTAGTATAGGTGCTGTTTGTGTTTATCTTAGTCATGGGGAAAAAATAAAAATCTATATATTCCATCATCAACTATAAGTCATCAATTAATTGTCATTTGATAGCCTTCATTGTATTATGGTTATCAACTTATTTTGCCCAATTAAGTCGATTAAAAAGTTTAAAAATAATAAGGTTTTCTTAAACCAAAACCATTTTTTGTTTATAATAATGCAATGTAACCAGTTATTTCTGGTTTTAATACCAATATTTATATTAGTTTTTATACTTTTTATATAAAAGAATTTTTTTTTTTCTCAGTAGATTTGTTGTTAAAGTTTAAATAGATATTATTTATTATATGAAGAATAGTATTATATAAATTTTTAATTTGCTGTTTAGTTAAAAAAAATCCAGCAATCCAATCCTTAATCAAGAATAGAATCAGCCAAAGATTTAAAAACTATTAATCTTGTTTTAAAAGGAATAATGCATTTTATATGAGCAAACGTAAATGTTAAAGAGAATAATTTCTTGATAATATCATTAGAATGTGTCTCTCTCCATGGGAAAGACTCATTGACAAACACACCAAGATATTTTTGATAGGAAGCAATCTCAATTTTATCACAGTTGCAGTTAACTCCTGAGGAATCAAATTTCGTCAATTCCATTTATGTAGTTGAAAATCTATAACTTTATTTTTTTGATTAAAACGATTTTTTTGTTGTTTATTGTCATTTTATTTATTAAAAGACTATTTTATTACATCATTTAGGTCGTTTTGAAGAAAAGGCATTTATTTGGTTCATGTTGCTGCTCATTAAAATCGCATCATCTGCGTAAACAGAGATACCTGAATGTTTTCCACAGTTGAAAATTGAATTGATATATAAAAGAAACAACAACGGTCCCAAATATGAGCCCTGGGGTATACTAGTGTTATTATAAAGTTTATGTATATTCTCATTTAATTTTATTCTTTTCTTTCTATTTTTTATACAATTTTTTAATAAGTTATAGATTTTTCCCCATATTCCCACTGCATGTAATTTTTTAAGAACACTATCAAAAACTTTTTTAAAACCAATAAAGGCATTATATATATGATTTTACTGTCATTTAAGTTATTATTAATTTCATTGTTTAATTTTTAAGTAAATTGTTTGTGCTATTTTTTTTTTTGGACAGGCAAATTGATTTCTATTTAAAATTTCTCTTTTTATAATATAATTGCATAAAGCCTCTGTTAAGTAACATTCAATGATTTTAGAGATATTTGATAATAATGGGATTGGTCTATAATTTGTAAACTGATCAAAATTGCCACCATTGTGAATGGGAACCAAATAGGCAATTTTCCTTATGTTTGGGTAAGTAGCTGTATTGGAAATATTTTGAAATGAGTAGTAAGAAATGAGAAATAGTCTTTAAAATATTTTCTTTTATACTTATAAAAAACCAATTCCAACTGAGGAATTTATTTTTAGATTTTGAATAATATTATAAGTATCATTTACATTGGGGATTAATAGAGTCATTGAGTTCCACAGGATTGGTTCATGATAATCAATATCACTAATTTTAAAAGTATAGTTTTCATTGAAATTTTTTGAGTGCAATTTTTATGTAAATTATAGAAAATAGTATTATTATATTTATTATTTTTTTAATTTTAGAGTTATCAGTTTTATTTTTGTTTTGTTTGATTTCTTTATTAATAATTTTCTAAAGATTAGCATTTGAAGTTCAGTTATTGTATATAATGGTATTATAATAATCTCGTTTCTTTTTTTTTATAAGATTTTTTAACCAGTTTTTTTTTTTGTTTTTTTTTTTTACAGTTTGATTCATAATAATTATTAGTTTTATAATTTTTAAATAATAACTTTTTTCTTCAATATGTTTCATTATTGTTTCATCCATCCATGGTTGTTTTAAATATATGATATTGTTTTTCTTTTCTTCTATTATTAGTGTCAAAAGTAGTTTGTGATTTTTTTTAGTACAAAGTATTTTTCTCTTTTTGAGAATTAATATAACGAGTCTTAAGAATTATTTTTGTTAATTTATTTATATTTTTAATAGGATCTATGTTATAATGATTT
Source organism: Thereuonema tuberculata (assembly GCA_023159025.1). Lineage (NCBI taxonomy): Eukaryota > Metazoa > Arthropoda > Chilopoda > Scutigeromorpha > Scutigeridae > Thereuonema > Thereuonema tuberculata. The sequence continues at coordinate 5,637,741 of JAFIDM010006943.1, forward strand.
TTAATTTCATAAATTAATTTTTTTTGATGCAATATTCATCATCAATTCTGAAATTTTTGTGTTTTTGGGTTTCTTGGTGTTTTCTTAAAGGCATTATTTTTTTTCTTTATTACTGTTGTATTCAAGGATGAGACAATAATGATCTGATATGTCCCATTCTATTATATTTGCAGTTATCATGTAATTCTTTGATTTAACAAAACAATGATCAATACAAGAATTAGATGTTGATGTAGAAGTTATAATACTTCTAGTAGTTTTATACAGTGAAGTCTCACTTATACGAATATGAGGGGGAACCAAAAATTATTCGTATAAGTGAATTACATATAGTATTATGGAGGTTTCATCGGGAATGAGAAATTCTTCGTATAATTGAGACTTCACTATATACATAATTTTGAAACCTAACTTATAATTCAATTAAAAATGTTGACAGCAATTTTTTTTTCTTAGCACTATTATCATTGTTTCTTTCTTCAATGAAAATTATAGTTTCTGAAGAAATGAGAGAGAGAGATGTTTCTTTCTTCAATGAAAATTATAGTTTCTGAAGAAATGAGAGAGAGAGATGTAGCAATCAGTGCTTTAAGAAAAATTAATAAGCCTGAAAACCAACTTTTAAAATCACAAAAAATATGCCTATAATATAGTGTTAAATGATTTTAGGATCTGAAGTTCTTGCAATTCATCATTTTGTTATAATTAGATTAAGAATAACAGGCAATGTAAAGATTATTGTGTATTAAAAATAAGTGGGCCTAACTTTGTAGCATTCAATTAGATACCTTTATTATTCACAGGGTAGAAGAAAAATAACTGGCGATTTATTCTTAATAAAAAGATTATGCCTACCTTTCCTAAAATATCTAAAAATAAATTCCACAATCGCAACACATATAATTCATGCCTTTCTTTGAATAGTTTCATCATAGCACTGACCATAGTCTGTAAGAAAAATAAACATACAGAAAAAAAGATTAGGAGAGATGGTATCATTATCATCATCAAACAGATGGAGTAAATATGCTTGCTTATTTCAGAAAAATGTTCAAAATTATAATTTTTATATGGATTTTTGGATGTGAAATTCAAACTAAAAAAATGTAGCTCACCTGCTTCAAATCAGGAATCAAAACTGCTAATATTTCATTGTGGTGTTGTTGAAATATAGTTTGAGCTGCCTCAAGAGCAACAAATGATGTTTCTCGTACTTTACTAGATTGATGAACAGTGCCCATGTATAATCTCCTTCCCCAAACTTTAATTCGAGGTACCATTAATTCTGGTGTATCTCCAAGATGTCGATTTATTACCTTAATGGCTTCTAATTCCATTGTAAAAGACTGATGTGTTGTTCCTGTCAGAACATATTCGATTGCCTGGAGAATTTGGTCAATCTATATATAAAAAAAAACAAAAACAAAAAAAACAAAAAAAAAACATGTATAGTGAATAACCTAGTTTGCTAAACTAAAAAGAAGAAAAAAAAAAAAAACAACAACTGTAATTTGAACAGAACTATCACCTATAAGCTTTCCTAAAAAAAAGAAAAATCCAATTATTCGCTTCCTTATTTATTAAGTTATTTTTTGTCATCCTTCTTGAATTTTGCAATTACTTTAAAACAAATGAAAAAAAAATAATTACAGATTGTTTTATTCTTAAAAAATATGTAATAAAGAATAAAAACATTTAAAATTAAAAATGCCTATTCAAAAAGTTAGTTAAAAAGGTCTTGGATTAGAAAATTAATTATCACATTAATTATTAGTAATAACCAGAAGTTACTGTTTAGTAGTTAATTCTCTTTTCGCTAGGCTTCTCACTGTTGGAATTTGTTATTTTTGATTAAGTAGCAAATATCTCAAAGTTCTCTCTAAGGAAGACACAGTGTTCTCTCTCTTATAAAAGTCTTAAGCAAACTGCATGTATCTTGCTCATCCAAGTGATACACAAGAACATTTATACTTGAAAGATGCATTGTCGAAAGCTTGTATTCATCAATTTGTAATATTCTACAATATATCAGTCTATTGCTTGATCCTATTTCTGCTTTTCATTAATATCACAATGGAAAAATCGTCCTCAGCATCTTGCTTTTTTTTTTTTTTAAGCAAGGATAGCTTTCATCCTGCAGGTGATATTTATGTCCATTATTCATTTAAGAGATCAAACATCATCCTTCCCTCAGTTTCTCTTTCGCAGCTCTCCTACTTAAGCACAATAAAGTTAGAGTTGAGGGTCAAAGAAGACTCATATTCTAGATAAATAAACAAAACAACTACAGGGGCACAAGTACTAATAGTGGCTTGTCCCTCAAAACATTCAACATAACCAATTAAAAATATTTTCAATTACAAAAAAGATGAAATAAAGGTCAGTCAGTAATAACAAATGAGACATACTTAAACACTGACAAACTTGTCATCCTCATCTAAACATCAGATCAGCAATTGGTTCAGATTAAATAAAGCATTTAAACACACAGGATATAAAAAGAAAGATTTGACAGGAGCTGCATTTTTAATGATTAAAAACTGAAAAGAAATTATTGAAGGTGGAATTCTCAATGCTCCCTCAAATTATACTTCCCCTCGCACCGGGTCTTGCAAAGGCTGAGTCTGATGAAAGCACAAGCAGCTCAAAATGGCCATCTTGAGGTCTCAGCTTAAGTACAAAAAAGGCATTTTATTTCAGAAATTAGTGAAATTTAACTGCTACATTTCAATACTTCGTGAGAGTGAAAGATCAATGTCAATAATTTCTCTAAAACCTAACAATCCAAAATGCAATCCTTATATCTTTCTTTTTTCTTTTTCACTTGATGTAATTTTTTTATTTAATCTGTGGGTAATTAAATGTAATATTCAACTTCTGTTGCAGTTAAGTAGTTGTCAAAAGTGACTAACAGCAGATCAGAAATTATGGTTTCTGAACCTAAGGTCTTCACACATGGGCCCAAATTTGAATCAAATTCAATAGAAACCAAGTTTTATCTGTCTGTATCATTGTTTATATCAATGTGAAATGAAATTTTGGCTCCTAGTTCCTTTTTTATAGCTCTATGAAGTTCAAAATCTAAAAGATACTCCATTTGATACCCTAAACCTATCTTTATTCAACTTAAAAGAGACATTGGAGTTATCATGAATGCTTTAAACAATGAAACAGGTAGTTTTGACTGTTAAGCTTCTTATATAAAGTTCCAATTTGTAAAAATTAATAGCGATTTTTCCTTTTAATAGTATAACCTATTATTATAGTTTAAACTTTCTAGGATTAACTTTTTTTTAAATTATATTTAAGATCAGCATGAAAACATAGTGAAAGCTTAGAAAAAAAAAATCTAAACCTTCTAGTTTTTAATTACTTACTTAACTTTAAAGAAACCTGTAACACTATATTAAATCTCTATCGGTGGTAGAATAACATACATTATAAATCAGATTTGTCACATTTATGGAGCTAATTTGCTATTTCATAAGTTTTAAAAATGATTTGCCTTTATCTAAATAGGAATTTAATGATTTTAAAAATACGAGGAGAACAGACATCATTCGATTTGAATTCTATTTATAAAAACTATGAATATTGTTAAAAAATCATTAAACCCAGTTGCAATCCACCCAATTAAGGTTTACTGATACAACACTCTACTTACTTTCTCCATATAAATTCGTGATGGTAGTTTCTGTTTAGTCAAACACCATAATGCCCTCGTACACACTGTCTTTTCAGTGGAAGATGTTATCAAAGAACATAATTCTATTAGAGAAGAAAACATTATTATTAACAACTTACAAATTAATTACAATCTGAAATTGTCTAAGTCAATAAATCACATTAAGATCTTGATTATTTGGCTGCTGGTTATCCACTCCAATTTTCATTAAAAAAAAAAAAAATTAAAAAAAATACTTTTATCATTTTTCAGCTATTTGTAAGTTATATCCTAACTTCAGGAATTTAATAGTATGTGGATTTTTATACAAGTTACAGTTTTCCTCATTACATAATGTGATAAGGGATCAGAGTATACCTCTGCTGATTTAGATCAGCATTATTTAGTCAGTTGACTAATCAAATTATCTACACAAATACTTTACTTATTTGTAGATTTAAGAAAAAAGCAACAACACAAGTTTATTAAAAGACAAGCGATTTGAAATGCAATTGGTTAGTTTTGCAGTACTTGACAGATCAAATATTAGCTTCAATATTTGTCTGTTATTATATTGCTTGTTGACTGAACTTAATATTAAAGATTTTAGGATAAAAAATAAGAAAAATTAATGACAAATTTAATTTCAAATATTACAGATATTTTAATACGATTTTATAGCTCAATATATATATATATATATATATATATATAATATTTGCCGGACAGCTTTCTGAAATTTAAAAACCAAATTAATTTCAAAAAGCTGTTTCTGTGTAAGTATTAAAATTCGAATGTACCTACACGTCATCAGCGGCACCTGGTGTTGAATTTTGAAACTAAGCTAAAAAAAAAATTTTTTAGAAATAACATAACAGCGCTTTATTATAAGAAAATTGCTCTCTTTTTTAATATTTTTTTAGGTTTTTTAAATTTATTTTATTTTTTTAAATTATCTTTTAAATTAGATGGCGAGTTTTAAGTTTTGTCTATTGGATTTATATATATATATATATATATATATAGGAAATCTTCCCTCATCTGGTTTCTAAACACTATTTGAAAATTAATAATAAGCTATATGTTTCTGATTTTGAGATCACACGACCAATTGTATTTCAATACTTTCTCCGGAAGCATCGCTGAGATCTAAAAATCTTTCATTTCACTGCATTTTAATCAATGACAAGATATAAAAGAGGGAAGGAATTTGTAGTACAATTACATACCAAGTTTTGCATTAAGATTTCTAATTATAAACTGATTTAAATTTCATTTTTTATTACAACAGAAAAGGGAAAAATACATACAACATTCAATTTCTACATTAAAAAGACATTTCCCTATTAATAACCCAAGAGTGGAAATGGAGAAACACTAGGAAATATGTAGAATCAGAACATCTGAATTACAAAAGAAGAAATAATCTTATCTTAATCCTTAACCTTATGAAAAATCTGAAAACAGAAATTTTGGAAATAAACAGAAATGAAAGTAATATTCATCAGTTAGCCATCAAACAATGTGTCAAGGATGGACAATCAAATTTAATTGGAAGAAGCAATTAGGATATCACCTATCATCTCCAACTAATAGCAAAGACCTGATTGGCAACAACTACAAAATTTAAAACTACTAGATTGATGAGAGCAACATCTTGAACAGGATAGAACTTCTAGAGAAGAATCTACTTAATGCAATCAAGTTGATTTGCAAGACAACATCAAATGAAGCAGTAGTACCCGGGTGTTTATAATTAAATTGACAGTACTCAAAAGCGATGTAGAGAAGGATCTACTCGGCAGGTCACAATGAAAATTGGTGGGTACCTTAATAAGAACATGGGGAAGAGAATTTGCAAAAAAAAAAAATACTTATTTTAAGTGTCACCAGGTGGAGTTGGTGCTAAAAAAAAAAACAACAAAAAAAACAAACAAAAAAAACCACCAATGTGAACAAACATAACCTTTAATTGAAATCAAGATGCTCAATATGTAAATCATTCCTATGCAAAATGTGCTTGAAATGTACCATATTACAGTTGATGGCTGATCTACAGTTCGCTCAGTCCAAGGGCAACTTCCTCCTGCCTTGTTTATTCTAGCTTAATTATATCTGAATATTTCTTGTTAACCTACAGTAGCAGTATATTTCCTTACGTATTCTATCTTCGGACGTAACTGTGGGGGGAAAAAAAAGAAGCAAACCTACATTATCTTACAGAAAGAAGAGAAAGCAAAGAGGGAAAAAAAAAATGTTTTTCCCTCACCAGAATCGAACCTTGGATCCTGAGATTGTCAGGCAGAAGACTTACACACCGGACCACGGCAGCACTTGTTGAAACTATACAACAGGAAGTTAATAAACTAATACTCAAAAACCGATGAAAACAATCTCAAATATCTCTAAAACGTTTGATGGTTGGACCCACAATCCACATATATTTTTGAAGTACTCCATGTATACTTTCATCCCACAAAATGGCATTGATTTTGGCAAGATACAGAGTAAGACCTCTCCTTGTAAGTTAGATGATTGGTATAAAGCAGAACATTACGGAAGATTAATCTATCAGATGGAAAAAGATCAGGAAATACTGGCCAGCCCAACAAAACATATCTGAATACACTGGAACTTGCCATAGAATTCATGAAAAGCAATATACTGACTAGCACTGTGAATGGGTCTACAATGATTGTATCTGACAACAGATTCGCCGAATAATGGAACATTTAAAAGATTATTGATAAATCTATAATACTGCAAATAATAATGAATACTTAGGAGAAAAAATGACAAGAAGTTTACTTCATGGCAACTATTGATTGTTTGAGCAGTAAGTAATCAAAAATTGGCTGTTATTTATATATCATGACAGAAACAAGAGTTTTGGCTGAAAAGGCAAGATCACAACTTAAGACTCACAAAGATTTTGATGAAATTTAGATAAAACACGGATCTTAAACATATTTGACCACAGAGTTTCAGGCTTCAGTGCCAAAGGGAAGGCATGACTGGAGTTAAAAATGCTAAAGTTTTGAAATTCTATGAAAAATGCAATGTAATTTATTTGAATTAGTGAAACTCATTGGGTTAAATGAATCTGATGTCCTTGAATGCTGTGAACAGATTTGGTTCAAAATCAAGTGAAACAATATTTGTAAAGGCCTTGTCACATGGTCCTATTTTCGTCATTGTTTTGCTTCACTGAAATGGTCAATGTTTCCGTTGAAGTGTTCCTATCAATGTTTTTCACTGTATCCGATCACACGATTGAAGCAATAGGATGAAATAGTGCAAATGATTGGTAAAGCATTAACCAATCAGTCAAGCTGGAAAGGGTTTCGTAGCAACTCCAAGCTTTTCTCAGTTACGAAAAAGATGGCATATGTATATCTTACTTTATTAATAATGTATAGACAAAACGGGTCAATTAACACAAACTTTTAATAAACTCTTCCTCAACATATCTATTTTGTTTCTGATATCTATTATCCATTTTCATAGAAAATAATACCGAATAACAAAATCTCAATATAATAGTAATTTCCAGAATCTCATGTTTCTATTTAATAGCTGATTGTTAAACTTCTTAATCACGAGCCCTTTGACATCTGTTATTATCTTTTGAAATAATTTTAATCTCTTTCCAATTAGATGTACGAGTAGAATTATTAAATAAATAATCTTGCATTGCTAAATTCATAAATTGATGCTGTTTAACCCTTTTAAATAAAGACTGTGCAGCATTCCAATATACTGTCTATGGCATGTTGCACATTACCACTCCAATCGAACGCAAAGCAAGAATCACATCATTTTAAGATATTAACCGGCTGATAGTAACTGAAAACTCAAGTTACATAAATATTTCTTTATTCTTTGAAACATTCCCAAAATATAGTACAGTAATAATTTTTTGTTCATGAAAGTCTGCAACTTGAAACCCTTTGTTTATCTCAATTTTCCTTTGAGATCTATTTGATTTGTTCCAAACACTGAATATCATGGAAAAGAGATAAAAAAAAATGCACATGTCCCTTTCTCATGTTTCAATTTTTGCATCATAAACTTTCCTACATGGAATTTCATCTTCAACGGATAATTTATTAATAATAAATTCATAGTATCTTAAATCCAATCATTTGACGAAGTTTTTTAGCGAAAAAAAGAGTACTATAAATAACAGATCACTTGTTTACTAATGGATGTGGAATAAAAATCGAGCAACCTCCTATGAAGTCAATTTTATTATATTATTTAAATTCTAACCAACTATCCAATAAACCACAAAATGATATATCCAAAAGATTTTGTTTTCTTCTGTTTCTTTAATTTAGCAAATTCTCTTTACCCGAATTTCTAAATCAAAAATAAGGTTATCCAAATGATTCTCATTTAGAATTGAAAATGTTATTATAATAATTTATTATTTATTAAGTTATTCTCCCAAATCAAATGGTCAATGTTTTTTTTTTGTTTTTTTTTTCCCCAATGCCTGGACTTTGGTACTTTTGCTATTGACCTTGACAAGGGGTTAGCTTTTTGGGAAGCGATGCTTCACGTAATTGGCTCTTCTTTTTAAAGCGTTTTAAAGCCATGAACCAATCAGCCATGAGATCAGAAACTTTCAGACTTTTCATCTTTTTTAAGAGGTTAAAATCGTCTTTCGGCAACGTAATTTCCGTAGAATATGAAATGACTTAAGCTGTCAATACGTTCGAAAGTAATTGTATATTGAATTGTAGCATCTCTACTATCTAAGTGAAAGCTGAGTGCAGATTGACTAGAAAGTTTTGAACCGAGAGAAATATCCCACAATTAGATGCGAATGAGATGAAGCTTCAATAAGAAATGAAAAATCTCTTTAAAAATTGATATCTGCACATTCTGACTTATAGAATTAATTTCAGTTAAAATATTGTTTATTTTTGAAAGATAATCCCCTGACTGCAATGCTTAATTCACAATGGCCTTAGATTCAATCGAAATGGTAACCAATGTGGCACCAACCGGCTTCTTTGCAGCCAGCTGTGGGGGCTTCAAAGTTTCAACGCTCCTGATTAAGTGCTCACTAGTGACTTTCACTGAAATAACTTAAATTTTAGAGCAGTTTCTAAAGCTATTTCAATGATAGAACTAGTGACGACAATGTAGGTACAAATCAACGATTATAGAGCTTCAACGATAGGGTCAGTGATCTATAACTAAAAATAGAACTGCATGGCTTGCCAGAAGCAAATTAATAGAAGAAGATAATTATGGAGGGTCAAATTCAGCATGAGTACAAAAGTATTAAGAGTAAGGCTTTTGTGAATGTATCATAGCCATACAAGTTCATTTAAGCATGGGACTGCGGTGGTTGTACATGCAAATAAGAATTAAAACAATAGCTAGCTGAAGTCAAAGACGATATCATATCGAAGTTAAGGTGATATTACTAACTACCAACAGACCTTATGTCTAATAAAACTGCAAAACAAACATGATTATTTCTTCAGTTGCAATAACTATAGACAATTTTGCAATTTTTCAGAGTTTCTGGCATGGATATTGAGGCACTCCAAGACAAAAATCTTTCTAAATAAGATCACCTTTTAAGAATATAATGAAAAGGATAAATATAGAACAATTTCCTAAAATTAAAATGCATTATATTATTATAGAATGCATGTCAAGTACTGTGATCTTTTGAATATTTAATCTGAATTGAAACTTAAATTGTATTGTTGTGGTGTGAATGTAAAATTGCAGTAAATAACCTTATGTCATTTACATTTGAAGGAGAATGAGAGGGAATTTACTTCTTTTCATTCTAGTTATATAAATTTAAATAAAACTTACCATCTAAAATGTCCATAAGTTTACTTTCTTCAACAGAGCTTTAAGGGGTCAAAGAAAAAACAAACAAAAAACGAAATGTCAATCATGGTATCTCAAAACAGTACATTAAAGAATATGTAAAATTCTAGTAAATTATATGCAGTCACACAAGAAATTTTAATTAAAAAGTAAATATTTCGATTTATCTATTTATTCAGAGAAAAGGTAAATCTATCTTAACAGAATGGTCCAAGTTACAATGGGAAAAATGGAATAAGAAAAAAACACTCCAAAAAAATATCAAATATCTCGAAAACGATAGGTTGTTGGACCCCAAGCCCCAGTATATTTATGAAGTACTTTGAGTACTTCCATCTCACAAAGGGCATTAATATCCCCAATATACAACCTTTGTCCTCTCCTTGTCAGTAAAATGTAGTGGGCTCTGCCACTGAAACATTACATTACATTTTAGATAGCTTTAGAATCTTTTATTTAGTTGTTAGTCAGGCAACGGTAATGAGCATGTGAGAAAGCCGAATGCAATTGGATAAATATATATATTTATATGCAAAAGAAATTTTAAAATACAACTTTACATAGGCAACAGGCCATACATGCATGCATATGAGTTGATCATTTTCACTGATGCTTTTCACTTTGTTCTTTTATCTTTTATTTACTTTAAAGTTCTTTCCTAAACTTAAACAATACAAATTGAACAATACAATCAATTTTTTTTTCACAGTGATTGACCTCAGCTGCTAAAAAACTAAGTGGTGCAGAATTTATGAAAAAAATGAAGGACAAAGAGGAAAAAGAAATGAGCTAAAAAAGAAAAGCATCTAAATTTTATTCCTTTTTTTTTTTTTTTGCTATTGATAGTACCTAGTCAAATAAACCAGTGCATTGTATACAGCATTTAATAAATTCTAAAACTTTGAGAACAACTTACCAATAAGACAATTTCCCACAAATTTTGATAACCTCACCGATTTCAATAGATGAAAGTAAAATAGTTGTAAGCCATAGTAAAAGTAACGAAAATATCAGAATTTTATAGCGACCCAGCAAATTCAATTATAGATGACAATTTTAGAGACCTGTTTGTTAGAAGTGGTTTCGAGCAAAATGATGATTTTTTTCCAAATCTGCAAGGCAATAACCAGACCAAAAAAAGATATTTCTCAAAATCTTTAAATTTTAAAAACAATAGCAAATGGTGAAACTGTGAAAAGGTCATGGTTAGTGTGCTCGACATCCACAAGAAATGTCTTAAAAGTGCTCTGTGTAGGGTGGAATTACTTTACACAACGGGATTTTATGACTGGAAAAATAGCAAAGTGTTTCCAGCGAGGATATAAGCTCTGAACTTCAAGATTGTGTTGGAAAACTTGTTTGTAGGTCTAAATTTTTGGAAAGAATGGACTCTCAGCTTGTGAAACAGTATGAGGACGAGACAGAGTACTGGAGAAATTTACTGAAGAGAGCTGTAGAAACTACTAAATTTTTAGTATTGAAAGGAATGCCTCTTTTTTGATGACAATGAAGTCATTGCTTCTCTCCGAAATGGAATCTTTTTAGTTGTATTGAGTTGATAACCAACTTCAAACCATTCATGACTGACCATTTTGCTCGATATGGAAATAAAGGGATAAGCTCACCGTTCTACTTATCTTATTAGTGAATTTATTTTTCAACTGTCAGAGTAACTGAAAAAGAAATATTAATAGAGGTGAAAAAAAAAAAAAACCTAAATATTTTTCAATAGAAGTCGATTTTTACTCCTAACGTCGCACACACGGATTCAGCTGTTTTTTATCTGTTATGTATTACAAAATGAAAATCCAGTCAAGCGCTTTATCAAATTCATCCCAGTGTTAAGCACAAAGGAGTAAAAATTGAACAAGAGGTTCTCGACTCTTATTAGACTTCGATATACAACCCAACAGAGGACAAAGCTATGATAAAGCGGCGAATATGGCAGGAGTACACAAAGGATTCCAGACTAGAATTAAGAAACTTGATTCGTTAGCAACTTTTGAACCTTGTTCACCTCATTCTCTACAGGTTGTAGGTTCATCTATTGCTAAGAGCAGTGATGAGTCTTCAGTATTTTTTGTTCTACAACTTCTTTGTTTCAAATACAGAACAATTGCAGTTACTTCTAAATTCAAGTCCAATGTTCCAGTTTTGAAATCACTTCGTAAAACATGATGGAGTGCCCAATCATATGCAAGCCGATCCTTGTATCAGAGCTACAAAGACATTATCGCTGCACTTAAAAGACATTTTAAATAATGAACAAAAGAAGGGTGTGAAATTGGAAGCAAAAATAATTTTTGATGAAACTTCAACTACTTAAGATGGCCATAATTGTTTGTTTTGGGGACACAATAAGTGTCTGCAGAATCCCATGTAAGAGTAGAAACAGTGACTCTACTTTTTAATTCACTTCCTTGTCACCGTATTGCGTGATGAAAAAATGTTTTAAAAGTTTGCAAACGAAGTGATCACTTGTGTGGATCTATAGAATATTCAAAAGACAAAAAGAGGAAGAAAAAACTCAAACTGTTATTTGAAGAAAGTGTGGTGGGATACATAGAATTTGACAGAAGAGATTATATAATTTAAAAAATTTTACTCTGTTATTTGTACATCTAAAGAATGAAAAGAAATATTCAGTCATCTTTTCAACAAGTTCACGTTTTTACAGTTTTTTAATGAAACTTAAAAATGAGCAAATTTTCAAAAAGCAGAGAACTTGAAAAATGAGTTCTCTTTGGACTTGGATAACTCCTCCTCTAAAGAATGCATTTCCTTAGCTCACTTTTTGAAAGCGAACAATGAAATTCTTGCGGAAGAGTGATCGAAAGGCAACAACTCTGAAGGCTGCAGAAAACTTTTCAAGCTTTCGGAATAATTTTCAGCATAAGATATGTTTCCAAAAGTTGAAATTATTGTAGTGATCTATCTAACAATATGTGTGAGAAACGCAAGTGGGGAAAGATCTTTTTCGTCATTAAAACATTTGAAGAATTACTTATGATCAAGCCTCAAATAAGATATCTTCAGTTCACTTTCATTGTTATTTCATAAAAAATGAAATGTTGCAAATACCAGAATTTGATATCACAATTTCTTTATTAAATTAACTAAGAATACTTCTTCACAGATCCAATATTTCGTCTTATATTGTATTCTTAGTTAATTTAATAAAGAAATTGTGATATTGTATGAAGATCTCAGATGTTGATTGACCAGAATTTGAACTCATAGTTGAAAGGTTTGCTGACACCAAAGCAAAGAAACAAAATTTTGTCTTACAAAATCTGTTTAAGTAGAATTATGTTTTAGATTTAGGTAATTTAGATGATTTTTAGAAGAAAAATTTTATGCAAGTAGATATTACAGTATTTTATAAACATTACTTAAATAACAAAATTTATTTTGTTTTAATAATGTACTAATTGTGTACTTTCTGTAAATTTTTAAATGCATACTTAAATAAAAAGCTACATTGCAAAAATAATCATTATCATAATTGTTAAAACTAGTAATAATTCATATGTGTGCGCATGTGTGATCATGACAGTTGGTGAAAAAGAAGAACTGGGAGTTAGGAGATAAATATTTAGTCGAGTGAGGGAATGACCTTTAATGAGGGGCAGTCAAACCACCTCCAGCCTGAATCGCTCATAACCCTTAATCAGACCTTGTGCAACAGCATCCAATTACATTCAAACAGCAGCAACCAATGAGAATACATCAAAATTAAAATACCAAACCCAAAATATTTAAAAAATATTATTAAAAAAAAAGAAAAAAAAATAATAAATAAGGCATACTCAGTTGATTGGCTCCAGTTTTATCTCCTTTGGCTGAAAAAAGTGTTAATTGTAATTTTACTGTTACTTGAAAAAGGTCTTTGAAAAGACTGAAACCGTTGTATTAATTTATGTTTTAAATATATTTATGCTTTTTATTATTTTAGTGTTGTATGTAGGCCCTACAAAATTATATGAAGGAAAATAAATAAATAAATAATAATAATGAAATTATTAATTAATTAAATAAGTACCATTTGGCTATTTTAAAAAAGCGAGAAGGTATTTTTCAAACACTTATTTTTATCTGATTCACCAACTACTTTTCTACATAGTTTTCCAGTATTTTTGAGGCATTTATAATAAAAGGGTACCAGTTTTTGTATCCTCTCCTCATAAAACTGGACCACCCATGGAAGACAGACATGAGCTTATGGGTTGAAATTGTCTTCTTGAATTTCTGCTTTTTCAACAATATGTACCTCCACTCCATGGACTACTAATTCCAGAGTCACATGGGATACCTGTGAATTTATGGCTTAAAAATTAATCACCTTGCTTGTTGTATCGCATGAGAAAAGGCAACGCACTGGCAGCCCACTTTTTGTGCCCCTCAGAGAGCATCTTTGGCACCAAGCATGAGCAGTTTCTAAATTATCAAACTACTTGTCACAATTTCATAGAAAACAATTCAAATTATTTAAAACTTGAAATTGTTCCTACTCCTGCATTTGAAGAAATTCCTCAGCGACTAGCAATTCGCTAATAATGACAACATGAAAGATGCAGTGCTAGCATGCTTTCATCATACGTAACCCATTCTACAAGGAGTCGATACAAAAACTGGTGCCTTGTTATGATAAATGCCTCAACAGTGGTGGAAACTATGTAGACAAGTAATTTAAGGTTTGGCAAACCAGATAAAAATAAAATTTTCAAATACATTCTCACTTTTTTTAAATAGTTGAACAGTACTTACTTCCTGAGTATGCCTCATAAGGAGGAGGAACGACCGAAGATGACACGAAGGACAAGTCAGGAAAGTCATGGATAGAGCTAAATATTCTACTCAAGACCGTTAAAGGTGCAAAAAAATTGTTGAAGCCTTTGACCCAGTGAGAGTATGATGATGATATGATTCTTTATAATATATAAGAAGAACAAATTTATAAGCAAACATTATTAAAGATTTGTCTCTGTAATTTTCACTAATTGTTTTAATCATCTTTGTGAAAAAGTTGAAATAAAAGCAAGGTGCCAATGATTCAATAGAATTTCCTTTCCTGATATACTTTATTAAAATATTAACGAATTTCAGACACAAACATTTAAACAATTTAGCTGAAATTTCTTTCTCTTAGGCTGTATATATGAATGTACGATTCTGTGTCAATGATTTGCAAAGTTTTGTGCTGAAACATGCTTCATGATTGTGTAGACCAGTTCAGATTGAAAGTGATCCAATCAAGACTAAGATTAATCAATGTTATAACAATGAGGGAGACACATTTAAAATACCCAAATCAAGCAATGAAAACCATCTGCAGCAGTTAAGATTGCACTTATCACTTACTTGTTTGAGTTGCACATAAGTCGAGTTAAAACAACCTATTGGACTGTGTTTACATACACAATTTGCTTCTTAAGCGTAATGAAAATGTTCCATTTTTTAAAAGAAATTGTGAAGGACAATAAAAAATGGATATTCTATAACAATGCAGAAAGCAAGAAATCGTGGGAACCAGCAGGGTAAATCACTACTAATCTTTCAAAAGCCAGTCTTCACCTAAAGAAGGTGATGCTCTGTATATTGTGGGATTGGAGGGAGTTCTATACTATGAGCTCCTTTTGCAGAACCAAACAATTGATTCAAACAAGTATTGCTTCCATTTAGACCAAGTGAAAGCAGTAATTGTCAAAAACCGTCCAGAATTATCAACCGAAATGTGTGGTCTTCCATCAATACTAGAATGCATGTTTCTTTGGTGACCCAGCAAAAATTGTTAGAACTTGGCTGGGAAGTTCTGCCTCATTCATCATATTCATCCAATATTGCTCCTTCAGATTTCCATTTATTCTAGTCCTTGCAAAAATTGAACGGGGGGGGGGGGGGGGAATTGATTCCCTTGAATACTGCAAAAGCACCTTGAACAGTTACTTACTCAGAAGAATAGCAAGTTTCGGGCAAGATGGAATTTTGAAGTTGCTTGAAGGATAGCAGAAGGTAGAGCAAATGAGTACGTTCAATAAAGCTGATATTGAAAATAAAAAATGTCTCTCTCTTTTTAAAAAAAAAGAACAAATGAACTTATTAGCCAACCGAATAGTTTATTACTTTGAAAGTTATTACAAAAATGCCATCCAAGCTTTTTGTAAGTTACAGTACTTCAAGCTACTTCTTTCCACCTTTGGAAACGATCATCAAATTGTTGTGTAAATTGTGATTAAAAGCAGAGTCTCAAAAAAAAAAAAAAAAAAAATAGTATGCATGGAGCAGCCAATCATCTTTACATGGAAAAGACTGATGCACTAATGTAAGAGACCATCTTTATTTTGATAGTTATTTTTTCCTAAAATTTAACATTCACTATGATTCAGTGTTTCAAACTGCAAATACAGTCGGACCTCTATTTAACAAACCTCTATTTTGCAAACTTTTCTTTGGAACCAAGAACATTTTTCAAATTTCTTCGTAAAATAACCTCCAAATAGCGAAGTACATTTTCTATTTAACGAACTTTTTCGAGGATACAGCTGAGGGAGAAAGAAGAAATTAACGATGATATGCTGATTGATGATTATCTTTCACTTGATTTTGAAGTTGAGACCTCGAAACACTAAGTGAATCGGATATTTTGGACGGTGTGAAAAATAAAAATAATAGAGCGATGAAGATGATGAAAATGGAAATGATCATTCTGAAGAAATCAAAAGCATTCGTGTGATGAAATGCTAAAATCATTTGAAACAATCCGACTCTGATTACAATTTGAAGAAAATACGCCTGAAGGGGTTTTTGGTACATTGCAAAGATGCGAGACGTACCATGAGCGAAAACGTTTTTTCAAAAAAAAAATAAAAAAAAATCAGACAAAATTAACAGAAATCTTATTAGTAAAATTTAAGTACGCATGTGGTAATGTATGCTTTATGTCATTAAAATTATTACTTTTTTAATAATATTTATGTTTATGTATTTTAAATCTGTTTTATTTAGTTTAAAGTAATTTTAAAAGGTGAATCTCTATTTAAGGAATTTTCTATATAACGAACTTTTTTTCGGGATTTAGCGACTTCGTTAAATAGAGGTCCGAGTGTAGTACAGACTTTCCTTTTCATTCTGCCTGTCGTAAACATTCTGTACATGACTGACATTATTTAAGCAGTAATCACAAAATAAGAAAAATGTGTATCATCAAAATTCTTATATTCCATCTTTATTTATGTGCAAGATAGAATCTTTTTTCTATATATACACAAGCATAGCAGACAATGTCAGAATTAGGAAATTTATACATTAGTATAAAGAATGAAGCAGAGGGCAGCGCAAACTCAAAGCTGACTAAAAAATGTAACTTGAATTTCTGTTAACACAATAAAGATGATATGAAAGATGTATTAGTGATTTTAAATCAAGATATTAGTAAGCTCATGTCCTTCATATGATAATGCACTATAAATATCTATGCTGAATCTTGTAAATAAATATTCCCTTTTATCCAACAACACAAAAAAAAAAAACAAAAAACAAATCCAAAGTGATAGTAAAAAATTACTTTCTTTTGAATGTAGTAGGAATAAAAAATCTATTAAGATTCCAAACATGTAAATGAAAGCAGACCAGTGTAATTAGTTATCCTTGAAAACACATATTTGAAAAGTTAATGTCAATGTTTCTATAACTGAAATATTAATTTAAACTTAAATGAAATGGTCATTGATTACCTGCCTTACAAGTAAGTCGCTCTTTAAATTTTGAACAGCCTTATTATTCAAGGAAAAAAGTATAACTTATTTTTTGTTTTTGATAATCTAATTAATATAGTACCATGAAGGATAATATTAAAATTTCATGGTAAATTAATATTACCATGTTTTAAATTTCAACTTTCAATCACTTCTATTTAATCTGATTAAAAAAAAATACAGAAATTTCATGGTGTTGGCAATAGTTGAACCAATCTCAGAAAAGATAAATTGTTATTGCAAGTCAACATCACAAAAATAAAACACAAATTGAGGTTACTCATTCAACTAACTTACTGCCTATAATTCATAAAAACAACATACCTTACAATTCTTTCAGTGAAAAGAAACACTCCAAGTAAATGCAATGCTTCTTGAGAAACTTGTAGGTTACTGTTGCTTATGTCTTCTTTCAAAGATGATAATATGGTTTCAGAATGTGGGATAAGAGTAACTGGCATTACTCTTTCTTCTTGTAAAACTCTAGTTGAGGTAAAGAAAAAAAAAAGCCAATTAAAAATTAGGCATGAAAGTTCATTGTTGTGAAAAGCATCAATATAAGTGATATTCAATCGACAAAGATTTTCTTAGTTTACACACATTAAAATAACAGGCAGTTGCTTAAAATATAGGAACTTTGCTATAAAATTTGACTTTAATGTTTAATTTAAGGAAATTTTAGAGTGCTGATAGTAACAAGTCTGTTGCCAAAAGCCAAAGATATTATGTATCAACCTTTTCAAAAGAAATTATTTTATTTAATCAAATAACATGATATGGGAAAAGCTTTTCTTAATATTTCAGAAATTAAAAAATCAAATTTCAAGTTTAAAAAGTAACAATATACATAATATGTAAATATTTCTACAATAAGTATTGGAGAATAAAATGCTGAAATTTACCTTAAGATAGTTTGATAGGCTTCTACTCTTTCAACAGGAAGTGTTTGTCGTGATATAATTTTTTGGAGAACAATGTCCATATTGGTGGATGTCAACATTTTGAATTTATAAAGTGATGGTAAATTTTTATTTTTTATTTAGCCTGAAATTAAAAATATATATATATATATATTAATTACTGAGTTAAGCTTTTTTTTTTTATTTAAAAAAGAAAAAAAAAATCAACATATAATAATATTTGAAATCAAGTCTTCTTAAACTTCCTCTTTAAAAAGAAGAGTTATTTTTAACCCAGAACTATTTGGGATGAAAGTATTTTATTATTATATCCAGTTTCTTTAGGAAAACTAAAACAATTCTTCCTTCTCAGTATCTTTTTATGTAATTTTCTATATTAAGAAATGTTTTTACTCATAGTTTTTAATTTTGAGGAAAATAGTCCTTCATTTTATTCATTTAGCAATAACTTCTTCTGCATTTAATGTAAGTTAAATAAAAATCACTCTGAATCAAGAGTCTCTTGAAACTTTCCCCGATTAAATTATAAAGGGTTACATCATCTAATCTGAAGAATTACAGTGGATGTGTATGTGTATATACAATAGCGTTCGAATTGCAAATATTTTAATCTTTATCTGTTTGAGATATCGTAGTGAAACTAAAGTACGTAATTGAAGATCACATCTACAATTTTAGACTTTCATTCTAGTGTTTGAAAATTCTTAATATATATAAAATACTGAGGCCTGGGTTTTAGTTACTTCACTATGGATATCTAAATAGCAAATGCACTTAACTTAATAATTTTTATCTAAAACTATTATCAGTAATACAGTGTTATCAAAATAATGTGCATCTTAATAAAAACATTTCAATGCACAGTATAATCTTAACAGTAAAAATTCTGAATGATATATAAAACAAATAGTAATTCTAAAAATTTCCAAACAAAAGAACATAATTGAATAGAAGAATCTTAAGTTATATAATAAAATAAAAGTAAACTTACTTTTCTATAGCAAATGCATAATTAACCAACTTTGAATAATTACGTAACTGTATGGGAGAAAAAAAAATAAGATAAAATAAATCTTTCCAATTTTGTAGTTCCTTTCTCCTTCAATTTCACTTCATTAATTTATTTTATTAATTATTTTAGCTTCATTATTTTTTAAAACAATTTTTCTTTTGTTTAAATTACTAAATTTTCTTTTGCAAATAAATATAGGATTTAATTAAAAATATCATTAATACGCTAATCTATATTAAGCTTCATACATACACATTTCTTATTTAAGGCATAGCTTTTTTACACAATGTTATGTACAGTAATATGACTTGCAAGCTACGTGAATGGCTTTAAATAGTATTTTAGCAGATTCAATCAGTGTGAAACCAACTACAACAGAACCATAATTAAAAAGGTTTATATAGAGGCTACTTTTTGTAATTAATTTTAGCATGAGGGTTTCGTTCATTTTTGCTTTTACAAGACATCTGCAAACACTGAGCATTTAGGAGATGAAATAGAATTACCAGATGATATATAGGTAACACTGAACTTTTCATGGAAAACCAGCACTATGGCAAACTGAAAACGCAAATTCTAAACACAGTAAAAGAGAGAACAATGTAGACAAATCTTGCAGCAAGTAGCAACATCTGGTGTTAAGAATCTGGTAAAGAAAACAATGAGATATCTTCAATGCAGTTCAGAATGAATAAATCAAATTGCAGCATTAGAACAAATGTGATTTCTTTGACCTTGTAACAATCTGAAGTAATTCTGAAATAATAATAAAAAAAAATTCTATCTAGTTTGGGGGGGGATTTAAGAATCACTACTCTTAGATCTAAATTTTAGTGAACATCACTTCCTCTTTTTTTCTTTTTTGAGGTAAGTGCAGTTTGGTGGTGGCTTTATATGTTAAAACCAAATTCTATCAGTATCTTCTGAAATCCAAGACAGTCAAACCTACTATACAGCATAGATAGCAAATGCTTAGACACTTGGCAAAATCATCACACTGTTTTGCAAAACTACATGTTCAAGTAAGCTAATTCTTATCTTAGAACAAAAATGTAATGATAGTCTTGATGTTACTAAGGCATATTTACTGTAAATGAAGAATTTTCGATAATTCACCCACGTGATCAGTGGAACAAGGACTTTCGTATCCAACCTCAGAGATTATCATATATTTGTATTGATATCCGTAACCTTAAAATATATAACAATTAATTTAGCAAAATATAAAGCTTTTAGTATTAAATTATAATTTTTCATTAATTAAAAAAATTCTTTATATCCATTAGATTTAATGTTTATCAATATATGTACTTATGAGACTGAATGATTAAATAGTGAAATGCCTTGAATTATAATTCAAAAAGAATTCTTTAAATTTTTGAAAAAAAAAAATATTATATATATAAGAATAATTTTTCTATAACTTAATACTTGGCTTAACTAACAAAACGGAGATTTTAAGTGCTTAACAAAACAAACAAACAAACAAACAAACAAAAAACTCATTTTATGTGATCCTATCTACTTTCGGCCTGATGGGGGAAAAAAAAAATCACCAGCTACGGTATAATGAGAACTTTCTGCCATTGCTGGTACTTGTTCTCTTGTCTGCTGTTTATTCATTTGCTTGCTCTGTCAACTGACGACTATGTTGATGGAGAAGTTGTGTGTCCCATAGATCTCAAACTCAATTTGAGACTAAGTTTTTTTTTGGTTTTTTTTTCCTAAATTGAAAAACACCGAAATCACTTTAGATTAGCAATAGCTTCTAAACATGGCGAAAATTGCCTCAAAGCTTTAGCTACACTTCCAAAAACATTTAGTTCCTCAAGAGAACTTTTCTTTCTCCTGTAATACATAATGCATTAACACAGATGAAGCAGTTTCTTGCTTTTTCTTTCTTTTTGATTTCTCCAGTGAAGAACATGTTTCAAGATGCAAGGATCGAATGTATGGACTGGCCTCACACCTGCCAGACATGAATCCTACTGAACATGCTTGGGATGTTATTGAAAGACATATTGTACGACACCAACCTCCTCCCATGATGCTTCATCAGCTGGAGATCGCCCTCATACAGGAATGACACAGAATCCCATAAGAACTGCTGGACAATATGGTCTTCCCAACACCTCATCGCTGTTCAAGGGTATTAGCAGTCTCAGGTGACCGTATACCATACTGAAGATATCATGTGTGTAACTGTTTCCTATCTACATCAATGCAATTTAACCCTAATCTAACATTGCATAGTGGTCTTCCATGATAATGAGAATGATCTGCTAATTTGCATATCTTGATGACTTTAATTCTTCGTGTATATGCTTATCCTACATTATTCATTAATAAAACAATGAAAAATGATATTAATTGCCCTTTCTTATTATTTTTGCAATATTCCCTGATTCTTTTGGCCACTGAATATAAAAGTTATCTAAATTAATTTTAATCATTTCAGACACATGCAATGGAATAAGCTAAAAGAATTGATTCCCATATGTTTTTTCGGACAACGACATATTAATAGAAATCATTATTTAGATTCCAATGATTTTCTATAGAAATCTGTGTTGCTTTCTTGCACTAATTTTTTCACAAGATAACCCATTTTGAATTGTGATGAATCTCACTTTTCTATTAGAAAGTAGGGCCTCTTTGTTTTCAATAAACTTAGGCAAGTGAACCTAGAACTTTCTTATAAACTTTATTAAGGCACCTCTCAAATCTTTAGAAACTCTGTTCAGAAAAAAAAAAAAGAGAACACAGTTACAGTTCTCTTTCAGATATTTTTTCTTAACAGAATTTCAGAATAGAAGTATGAAATTATTTGTCCAAGAAATAAGTAAGTAGTATAATATGATCTTTCAATGAAAGTATTTTTGATTTCTAACAGAAATGGAGTGGTTGATAGTATAGGAGGAAGGACCACAGTTAATTGTGAGGCAGACAGTATGAACAAAAAAGGATTAACATCCTTATTGTGCAGTCTGCTTCCGATTTTGCAGAAATTGTGTAATTACTGCTACCAGTCACAACTATGTTGTTCTTCAGTGAGAATGAAATTCATCAGAAGGAAGGAATAGCAAAGTTTCATAGAATTAAATGCATATCTACTTTAAAAGTTGCCAAATAATATTGAAAAAGGCAAATGACTGAGCATTAGCCAGGGTACATGACAGAAGTTTTGAATTCTGAAGTTAAAATTGTAACACAATGGAACAAAACAGTGAAAGAACCCAAAGCATGAAGACAGGTTGTTTTATACCCAGAACAAACTTAAGAAATCTCTAATTTTGAAAATGAAAGAGATAATATTATGTTCTAGATTTGTATCAAAACAAGATGTTACAATTTGTATTAACTATGGAAAGTTAATGCACTATGAAGTGTGAGCATGAAAAGGCTTCATTAAAATCAGCTTTCAGATTAAAGAGCTCTCAATATCTATTAACGTTCTTAAATATTTTAATATAATTTGAAAAATAAACAATAACATTGAAACTATGGAGAGAAAAAAAACCAACCCTACATAAAATAAGGTTTATAGCTAACATTAGATAGTATCTTACACTTTGGAATGCAAATATTTGAAATATTTTTATAAATTGTTGATCAATTATAGTTTATTTTCATTTTTTTATATTTTGATGCTCTCTTTCTGAAGAATTGTCCTTAAATGCTCAGTTGCTTTTGTTTTGGAATTATAAAATTTTGGGATCTAGTCTAAATAGGAGAAATTATACACTTGCACAATAATACTGACAACCACTAAAAAACTAAAGATTTCTTCACTGTACAAAGTTCTGCAAGTTCACAATTAATATATTCGTGATATTCATTAAAGTAAAAAAAAAGGAAATCACTTATCTTCCAAAAGAGAAACAAAACAAAGTTCTTATCGGGGATATCAACATTGCAAACAACAATTCATTTCTTATTGTCGGCAATTCTGGAAGATATTACTTCGATTAATATCCATTGCAGTCAATTAAGTCGTCAATATTTTGCTAACGGAATGAGTTATGTCAGAATTAATTATGAATGATTTTTGCTTTATTCTTGCACTCCAAGCAACATCAGAAATGGCATATTATTAAACATTTCGGATTTATTTTTAAGAACTGATTAATGTTATATTAATATTAAATTTCATTCCTTTCTTTTTACAAAAAAAATATATAGAGTTAAATAAATTAGAATAAAATGTTCATTAAATGAAAAACTATTTTTCAGTTAATCAAGGAACGGATAGAAAATAACGTACTTTCATTCTAACCCTAAGTATGTAATCAATTTTAAATTATTATCCTGAAACACATTACAGTGAATACAACACGAACATAATCAAAATTCAAACATAGCTATTCAGAAAATTTCAGGAAAATTAATCAACTTTTTTAAAACTTGGTTGCCATTTAAACGATTCCTCACTCGAAATACAGCTCAATTTCCATTCGTTGTTGTAGTACAACGTAATAAACACATTCCTATATTTTATATATGTATAGTATTAATAAATAAAACAAACAAAAATAAAAATTTGAGTTCAATTTTAAATAATTATATACATGATAAATTGATTGATGTTAAAATTATTAGCAATGTAAAAATGGATCTGCCAATAGGCCTATGGAGTCTTAGGCTTAGATCATTTATCTATAATGGCATCATAGTTTCATGTTTCTTTCTGCCTTTGTTTATAGCCTTACATCTAAATTGATACCGTAGTCTGCAACAACTGATAAGACTATTCAGTGTTTAATTCAGTGTATAAACATCTTACCATCTTGATTAAGGTTTAAATTTCTATTTCTCGTGTCTTGTAATGTCATGCTGGATTTCGCGGGAAGTCAGAGCATAATATGGACGAATCGCTGTTTGATTGGTTTAGAGATCAATGACGCTTTTCCTGTTAGCCAATCAGAAGCTATAATTCTCTTCAACTTTTCATCAACGCGGGTATTTTAATAGAGAGAGGATAACCGTTATTTTGTGATCTTGGCGGCATTTAATAGAGAATGGACGGCAGTAAACGCTCCTCGCAGTATAAAAAGCGATCCTCGTTTATTCAGAGGCGAGAAGAATTAAAACGCCGAAAGTCTGTCGAAAGGAAGCAGGCACGGGATGAAAATTTCATGATTAGAAGGAACCTGTCTCCTGTGAAAGAAGTCATTCCTACAGTTCAGGGTACTGAGATTTTATGTTTAAGTTTTATTATTATTACTATAAGGTTTCCAGTAATTTGCAGAAAACTAAAATTGTACTAATATACAGCTTAAAATACCAGCCTGATAAGTGGATGTCATCTTAATATCTTTCAGTTTCATTGCATGCCTGTAATTGAAGAGCTGTAATCTGATTAGACGAGATAATGTTTCCCAGACACTTAAATTGTGAAATTTCAAAAGTAATTTTCTACTCAATTTTGTAATATATAAATAACATTTTTGTGTTGCCTTGTGAACATTTCCTCATTTACATTGTTTAGTAATTTAAACAGATTTAGTGCATTTTGAGCTTCGTCTTTTTCAGATATCATTTACCGTTGGCTGTATCGTTCGATTAATAAAAACCGCAAAATATCCATTATTTTTTTTTACTGTTCTTTCATATGATGGTATTTTATATACAAGAATCTATTAAGCATGGTAATGAGGAATCTTTCCAAATTTTATTAATGAAATTACGTAGATTTTGGACACACTTCGTTTCTTCATAAGCTTTCATCAAAATAATTGAAATCATTTTGAAATCATAATTAAAATCGAAAGAAAACAAATGCAATTAAAAAGTACCGATGTTATCCTTATCGCACAAATCAAGAACGTTTTTATAACTTTTTTACAGTATTTAGTTGAAATTTCGATAGATTACACTTCGTAGATAATGAAGCAATAAACCAGCTTACTTAAATGTTAAATTTTAATCGGAAAGTATATAATACAAAAAAATATGAAAAACTAAATATTTGTATTTATTGAAATATATTGCAGACGCTCGTAAACTGAAGCTTCAAAAATACAAAGAAGAGAAGGAGAAAAGGAGACTATTAGAAAAACAGAAAGCAAAACCTGCTTTTGTAGTTCAATCGAAAATAAAATATGATTATCCAGTTTCTGATAACATGTTTTCGGTAAGTAATTAAATTATAATATTTTCCTCATAATTAACAGAAGAACGGTTATTTATTTTTTAATTATTATTGGCTAACATATTAGACAGTTAACTTAATTTGTCTTCCCATGTTTCGCAATAATTAAAAAAAAAAAAAGCATAGTGAATTTCCCATTGCATACTTTGTTGCAGTTAGTTTTCTGATTTACTGTCTTTACTTTTCACAACATTCTGATGTTTAAGGCAATTTTGTCAGATTGCTGCATTTCATTGGTAATGATTGATTAGACAGCATAAATCTTCCATCAAAACTGATATTTGTTTCTTATTCATTCATCTAAATTATTGGTTGGTTTTCTGTTTAATATGAACCAGTGCATTTCCAAATTTAATTTGTAATATCTAAAAAGTATTTATTAAAACTTAGCTTGCAGAAAAAATTGTAGCATATAAGCAGGAAAAAAAAAAAAAATTAAATAAATTAATGAATGGTTGTGACTTTGACATCTGCCTAGCTGAATGGTAATCTGTCCTGATGGCTGCAATTTCAAATCCACATTTCAAAGTGATAAACAATCCAAAGAAACTAATACTAACAGATCCTTTTTAAAAATATACATACATAATAATATATGAAAGAAACATTTAGGAGGAAAATAGAAACTCTTTCGAATTATAATGTTAAAGTAAAATAAGTGGAAGATGATATATGAAGATGTTATTACACCATAGCAGTTAACTTTATTTTTTTAATATTGCTATGGTAATTTTATATTATCGTAATTGATAATGTCTATTCTAATGTTTTCATATTCTATTAATTTGATTTTATACTTTATTAAGTACAAATGCAAATTCTAGCATGTAATACATTGTTTGACTAATGTTTTTTGTTATAAATAGAAGAGAATAGCTTTTCTGGTACCCATTGGATGTAGAAAAATTGCCATAATATGGAAAGCTAGTGACTTTGAACATGCATGATAGTTGATACTAAATAGGCTGATCATCTGTTAAATGGCTGTTTTCTTGAGATTTTCACACTAGTTCCAAGGATTTACCGAGATTAATGCAAAAAAACAAATTGCTTGTAGTGATAGGTGATCCTATGGAAGAAAGCTTCTTGTGATGGTGCGCAACCTACCAAATTGGCCATACTTATGCAAATCGCATGAAAAGTCAACCTTTTGTGTGCAGAATGTCTTTCAGAATATACCATGCATTGTAGCTTGGCTCAAACGGGCTATAAGAGCTGACAGATACTGATTCGTTGAAGAATAGTGTTCCTCTTTGGGAACATCAACACTGAATCATTGATGACTTGAGAGGGGAAAAATGCCTCTTCTGATGGAGGGCTCAGAATTTGGCAAAAAAACATAGTCCATGGACTCATTGTGTTTGGTATCAACAGTACAATCTGATATTATTTGTCAGACAGCAAAGTAAAAGGTGCTTGAGTGAAAGATACTTCATATGCTTGCTTTCAAAAAACTAACTCCTTCGATGTGTGTCAGAAGATTTCTCAAATACACTTCTTAATTACATTTTTGTTGCGGAAGATGTACATTTATAATGGAAGATGTGATTTAGTTTAAGTTGTTCATATTGATGAATGCATACTACAATATTCAGGTTTCAATTCAAATGAATGAAATGTCTTATCGATAATTAAAAAGTGATTGAGATTATATTACATTTTCAAATAATTGAGAGAGGGGGGAAATAACAATATTGAAAAGGAAAAATGCAGAATGATGCTGGCAAATTCTGAATCTGGTGACAGTCGAGCTCCCTTAATCCTTTGTGAAAATGCCGATGCTTTTCATTAAAGTTTGAGAATTTTTTAAAAAAAAGCAAAAGCTGGTATGTTCTGATGCCTAAAATAAATGTCTTTTAGTAAAATTTATTGTTTACTTTCAAAAGGTGAGTTTCTGAAAGGTGACTTCTAATTTATTATAGCTTTCCATTTAGTTGAAATGGTAAAAAAAAATGGCGGCTTCAAGTCTCTTCACTTTACTCCATCCTACGTTACAGTTCATAAACATATGATTGGTCAAAGGTCTTTGAAAGGCTTTAGAGTTGAAATGTACCTGACTCTTCTGGCAGATTGCCATTTTCCTTTCAACCCAATGGCCTTTCACTCAAGTACCTTTCACTGTGCTTTCTGACTTTATTATGTATTAGTGTAATGGTATGGAGAATGGTTTTCTTGCACATTTTGGGTCCCCTGATGCCCATAAAATTGGATTAAAACAGCACATCCATCTTTGAATGTCATTATTGACAAAGTTCATCCCTTCATGGCTGCAGTTGATTTGCACTTGGATGGATTCTTTCAGCAGCTAACATACTGTCTCACATGGACTATTTCTAAAACCTGATAAGTTTTTGTTGCTTCACTGGCCTATAGTCTCAAGACTACCTCAACTGCAGCAACTGTGAGACACAATCATGTCAACATGGTACAATATTCCTGTACAATGCTTCAGGAATCTTGTAAAATCCATGCCAAGATGAATTCGGTTGTTTTGAAGGACAAAGGAGACGCATCATGCTAGATAGGTGTATCTATTAAAATGGCAATCTAATGTATTTCTTTAATTACAGTCTTCTACTACTGAACTTTATATATTTTCTTCCCTCTGTAATTGGTTCAGTTTGTCAATTAACATTAATCAATATTAAACTAAAAATTTTCATAAAATAATAATCAAGGAAGGCACAAATGAAAATTTCAGACCCCGAACTATCATCGGTGGGAGTTGGGGACAGTCATTTCGTCGTCTTCAGGACTTGCCAGTCCTAAATACATTATTTTATGTATTATTAGCACATTGAAATCCTCTTTACTTTAACTCATTAGTTTGAAGAAAGCAAGCAATAAAGCATTTAAATTCCTCTTGTGTCTAGCAGTTCACAGGATGAGGTTTTAAAGTTTCCTGATTTGTGTATTTTTTAGTTGTGGGGTTTCTTTTGTAAGGGTCCCACTGTCGGGGGAGGAAGTGGCATTTTTAAGCTTTTCACACC
>JAFIDM010006943.1:5666493-5688502 GCA_023159025.1 Thereuonema tuberculata
AATGAAGCAAGTATGATGGGTAATGATAGAAAAGCTTGAAGAAAATGAATAGTTTGAAAGCAATTGGCAATATACATAAAAACAAAGAGGATGTGAACATAACTAAACAGCCATCCAATTTCAGCGGCAACTACTTGTTCAGTAAAAATTCTGAATCTGACTTCATGTGAATTTAAGGTGATAGAAGTACTCAAAGCAATGCTGCATTTGTCTGATGGTGTTCATTAGAGATCCTTTGTTACTATTCAATGCAAGACAATCACAAACTACCAGGTTTTGTTTTTGTTCCCCCCTCCTGCAAGATGGTACTCTTTGGCCAATGAATTTAAAATTCCTTGTCGAGTTTATCTTGTAAATGTTCTGGGGAGTTCATTTAGAAATTCTAGTTATTAGATATCTGCTTTTGAACTATATTAAACCAACACAAGCATATGTACAACTATTACCAAACCTATTATCTTGAGTCAGTTTCTTAAAAATTGGTGTAAAATATTAATTTGTACAACATTGAAGAAATATGACATAGATGTACAATAACAGAAATTGAAAGACTGTAATATTTAAGTATTTATATGCAAAGGTGAATATATTATGGCCTAAACTAGCCATTAGCTTTACACTTTATGTGCAGGTTGTACAAACTTTCACTAGTTTATGTTGTCAGGAAAAGTTGTTGCTAAGGCATGAAAATAATGACCAGTGTAGTAGTCTGGTATAATTCACAAAGATTGTTACTTCAGTATTTGTAATATTTTTAGTCTTTGAAAAGTACTAAAGCAAAGTGACATTTCATTCTTTAATGTTAAAGTTTAGATCATGAATTGCATAGTGCATTGCATTCTTGCCAGTTTTAGACAGCATTGTCTCCATACTGAAATTGATTAAAATGTTGAATTTATTTGAATAAAAATTGAATATAAAGGACTAAACGATGATTTGCCAACGTTGTCTGCAATTTCCAAAGCTGACACTTCAAATTATCTTGGTATATTGTGCTATATCCAAAATTTAAATATATTTAACTTGACATTTTTATTTCAGCTTTCAGAATCATTTAGTTAGTTTGTGAAGAACAACTCTATACATTAAAGATCAGCAAGTTCTCACTTGTTTAATTTAGAGTACATTTTATTTGGGACCTGCTCTTTAAAATTCCTGGTTTTGATTAAGTGTCAGCACTAAGTAAAATATCAATTTGAATTCAGACAATTCTATGTATGTAAATATGTCCCAATCTGTATTTTTACATAATTTATTTCATAGAATTACGGCTATAATTCATCAAAAATTAAAAGCTAAACCTCCTAATTTTTTATTTTTAATTAATATATAGTTTTGACGAGAATGATTGGCAAATGCTAAATAAATCTTAAGCAAAAAAAGAAAATTAAGGGTTTAAAATAAGTTTGTTGCACATTTTAGATTCTAGTTCATTTTATGATGTTAAAAATATTTTTAAATTCAAAACTTGAATGTTGAGTTTTATGAAAATGTATTTATTAGTGTTATCTTATATTTCAGATGGTTTACTACATCAAAAGCAGTTTTGATTTTTTTAGATTTGTACATTAAAATTGGGCTAGATTTTTGGATACAGTAATAAACAAGAATGCTAAACTAGATTATAATTATATTAACGTCTATAATTAAAGTATTGTAGGTTTATAGTCAATGTTTAAATGGTAAGATTACGATTAGATAATAAATGCTTCCTACCTCTAAGGCTACTAGTTATATTTTATTTCATTTTTCTTCAGGAGCTGATCGATTGAGACCAAGAACTGCCAAAACCACCACCAAAAATGAAGTAACTAAATCCTTTGCCCCTAAGAATTTTGCATTTTCAGCTGTAAAGCCTTTTTCAACAGTTGCTGTTCCTGCTAAGAACAGGTATTTTAATTTCTTTTTTCTGTTTTCTGACATACGTCTGAAATAAAATTTGTAATTCTTCGTGCATTTAATGGATTTCCCCTTAACAATAAATATGTATGTGAATCAAAAATTACAGCATGAGTAAAATTAGGTAGAACTAGCTGAAAGAACTGTTCTTCATGTAACTGTAATTCACGGGTAGGAATTAAAAAACCCAGATGTCCTGATGTGGATGAGAAAGAAATTAAAATGGTGAAATCACTTTGAACTTTTCCAGTTGTACAAAAATCATTTGATAGGTTCAAAGTAATGCTATATTAATATTGAGATTGGAAAAAATGTGACTTAATCTAACCTTCTCCAGTTCGTAAACAATCGTGTGATTTTAAATCGTATATAGACCTCATTCACAATCATTGCCCAAGCATGTTTTTTCAACCTCTTATCCTTAATCGCTTGAAGTCTTCTCTTATTGAGGCCTTTGCTTCCTTGGTCTGTTCACACTACTTTCCAATGGAAAATTTCAGTACTGTTTTATTTGGTATCGTTTTCTCAGCAAGCCTGAATATTTCTAGTTTTGCTAGTTTCCTTATATCTTGTATAACTCCCAAATATACTGATTCTTCAGTCGCCATTTTTATTAATTAATAATAAATGTTTCGAGACTTTCCCCTTCAAACAGAAGGTGTCCCAGGAGGAAAGATCGATATTTTGGGAGGTGATAGTATTGGTCATTTTAAGCAAAACAGTTCATGTGAACTAGTGTCTTGTTCTGAATACTTTCTGAGATAATTCTGGGGGGGGGGGGAGTTGAATTTTTGAAACTATTACTTCTGTAAGAAAAGTGTATCTTCATATATACATATCCTTTCCTGTTCCACCAGCTGTGGGTCTAGGAATTAACTAAGTCTCTCCACCTCTCCCTGTTCTTGCCTCTTCTCTACATATTCTTTCCCATGGGATGTCTCTCTCTTCCAGGCTGTATCTCACATCATCCAGCCATCGCTTACGCGGTCTCCCTCTTAGTCTCTTCCCTCCTTCTTTAATCTCTTGCCAGATCTTAGGAGTCCTACCATCTTCCATTCGTTTCACATGCCCGAACCACCTCAGCCTTCCCTCTTCTACCTTTTTCCTCAAACTTTTTACCCCCAACTCCTCCCGGATATCCTCATTTCTCACTCTGTCTAATCTAGTCTTCCCTGCTATACCTCTAAGAAACTTCATCTCCCCAGCTTGAAGTCTACTCCAGTCTCTAGCATTCATCACCCATGTCTCCGCTGCATAGGTGACTATAGGCACGTAACACATAGTACATAGTATGTCTTTGTTATAATTCATTTTCAAACTGTACCCATTTAAGGAGCTCTATCTTGGAAACCATTCAGAATAGGACACTCTTTCATATGGACTCTTTGTTCCATAATCGTCGCCTCCCAAAATATTGCCCTTTCCTCCTGGGACACCCTGTAGGACAGCAAGAATGGTAATCAAAACCAGATAAAGTATACTGTTGATTTCAGTTTCCGATTTCTGGTTAGTGACTTCAAAAGCAAGAGTATTTGTTACCAATCTATATCTTTGCTTTTATCTCTTCTGCAATATTGTTCTCTGCTGTTAGTATGAAACTGATACTTGAAAGTGTTCTCTTTCAAATTTCACATTGTCTACTTCAAAATCTATTGTCAAATGGTATCTAATTTTATTTTTTGTTATTGTATACTTTTCCCTTGGTTAATTTCTAATCCACTTTCGCCGCCTATTAGCTATAGTTACCCAAATCCATCCTACTTACTAGTACCACACACCAACCACAATCACTGAATATTGAAGACCTCTATTCAGGATGGTCCCTCCTGGGTTAACTTTAATTTTCCTGATTAACTGCTCTAATCATAAATTAAACAGAATTGTAGACAGTCACCTTGTCAAAGATCACATCAAGATTAAATTCTTCAGTGCATTATGAATCCAAAATGTGAATCTTAAACCTTTCAGAGTTGTCTCCACAAGTTGTTTTATAAGTTTTAGAGGAATATTTACATTGCTAATTATCTGATATAAAAATTTTCATTGTACATTGTTGTAGACACATACTGTTGATGGAATTTAATACTTTATTTGTAGCTTTTTTACCAAGATGGCCCTAATTATAAAAATGTGATAAGATTCTTGCCTATTAACCTAAATGTTCATTTGTACTCTCCTGTTTTGAAATTCTACGTATATTTCATAGTTTTGGGGGGGTAATACTTTGGGAAAGGAACTTGATAGAGCATTAAGGAATGAAATGCCACTTTATGCCACAATTAGTTTCTTTTATTAGCTTAATAAGTTCACGTATCTTTCTTAGATATCTTCATATTTCAAAAGTATAGCAGAGATGTGAGCTATGTTATCAATATTCCAAATTACTATTGTAATATCTTCTCAAGTTGGTGGTTCCTGCCCTCTTTTGCATAATTCTTTATCCCCTATATAATGGTGTCTCAATTTTTGCCTTCGTTCTCATTTTTATTCTGCCTGTTTGTCTCAAATTATTGCCTCATTTTTATGAAGTTCCCTTATTTACCTACACATTTGATCTTGGTTTTTTTTTTTTTTTTGCTAACTTTTGGTATGTTGAACTTTCTTTTCATAACTTCAATTTTATGAAGTTCTGTTTCTTCCTCTCTAGAGATCAAAAAGAAAGTTTGCATTCTTATTCTGGTTCTTTTTTTTTTTTTTTCCCCTCCAGGGCTATCTTGCTACTCTTCTTGAACCATTTTCTCTGTCCAACCAACTACTTCTGCAAGCTTATGAATAGTTTCCTCATTCCTTTCAATCTCTTTATTGTTATGATTTGGTGTCTTTGAAGTTTTTATTTATTATATTTTGGGAGTTAATCATAATTAGATTGTCTTTTGCTATCTTTTCTACCTTGTAGTTTCTTGGGATTTTAATATTTTTGTAGTCCTTCGTCTTATTTGTTGGCTACTAAGGGTGATTAGAATCTTCCCTCACGATCAAAAACTAATGTCATCCGTAACTACCAGATGTAGGATTGCAATCGCATTGTATCATATATATATATATATATATATATGTAGCGAATTAAAGAAACAACTCTTTGAGTAATAAAAAAAAAATGCCTGTGACTTTAACAATGTTACAACAAAGAAAAATGGCTTACTGGATCAAATGAGTAATGCATACAGTGGGCGACCAGTACATATACCCATGTCGGTAAACTAGATTTAAAATGAATCGATGTACCTATTATGGATCCAAAATATCTCAATGCACTCCTCCATTGTCTCTGCACAAGACTATGCATCTCCAGGACCGTATGCTGTCCTTTTCCATAGCATTTGTGGTGTCTGTCGTGAAGGCATTGCACACACCAATCTGTAACTCTGCATTGGAAACATACTGCTGTTTGTGGACTTCCTGTTTAATGATTTTCCCCACTTAGAATTACCTGGGATTGCAGAGATCTGGACTGCGTGGTGGTCTTCGCAAAGGTGAAGGAAAGTTCTCGGATCCCTAGTCAATCCATATGAATAGGAAAAGCTCATCAAAGTGCAACCGCGCACTCATGATAAAATGAGCTGGTGATCCATCTTGTTGATACCACACAGTGTCAGCTATACCTTTCAATTGAAATTTGGGCAGCAACCATTCGTTAATCAAATACAGGTAAGTCGTCTGATTCACTGAGTCATTGAAGAAATACAGTCCAAGCAGATGTTCTTTTGTTACCACCTCCCAAATCATAAACTATCGAGTGGAGTTCTTGAAAGAAATGTGGATTTTCCTTTAACCAAAAATAAATGTTCCAATCTTTTGTACTTCAATATAACACATTCATCACTAAACATAACTCTTTGTTGATCTTCACTTGTTGTGAAATGTTGGAGAAGCAGGATGCATGCTTCTTTGTGCCGTATTAAATCCACATCTGGTAACTCATTCACTGACAGTAGGCGAAAAGGTTTCACTTTCAATTCTTTTGTATTTGATCTCAAGGTTGGCCGGGGAATATCCACTTTGGCAGAATGCTTGCGTGTCGACTTCACGGGAGATCCCGTGAATATGGATTCTTCCAAAGCAGTACTGTTTCCAAATGCGTTGGCGGCCTTCCCATCCGATGTGAATCCTTCACGGATTCTAACTTAAGTCTTCCGATCCCATGCCAATAATGTTCTCTTGGATGGTGGCGCCTTCTACAATCGCAACTGAAAATTGGTGATTTGTGAAAGTTTGTCCTGTATGCAGTCATTCGTGAATCCAAACTTGCAATCACTAAACTCTCTTCAATCAAGAATCTGCTTACATCAGCCATACACTCCTTGCTTGCTTTGATTATTGCCATTATTTGATTGCTGCATATTGTTAATGTGAGTATGCAATTGTTTTATTGTTACTTCCATTGCTCGCTGATTGACTTATTTCCAGAAACGTTATATACATAAGACTTTCTCCATAGCATATATTTATATCCAGAGGTATATGGACTTTTCGCCACTCTGTACGCTTTTGATAGTGTAGAAAATGTTCAGTTTGCTGTATGATGGTCTGCCACAGTGATGAATGTAGTACAGCATGTTGTCATACTCAAAAGAATTATTAAAGCATTGTTGTGAGGTGCAGTCTGTCTTGTATTAATGTTGTTTCTTTAGAGGTCTAGATGATCTACAATGTTCTGCAATATTTGTCTGATTGTGTCCCAAGCATGGAAAATCGGGAGATATGGATTACAAGAGATGTCATTCTGGAGTTATTATTTTAAGAGATAAGATAAATTGGTTTATATCTTTGTAATTTCAGTGCTCATGTTCTACCCTTTTATAAGAGGACTAAAAGCTTAGCTTTTAATTGAAATTATATTCCAATATTTATGGGAAATATTCATGCTTTAAAATTTGTTAAACTTTTTAACTGGTAATTTTTTGAGGAATCCATTAATTGTAGAAAATTTTACTAAAAATTATCCTTTTCACATAAACATTACTTTAATTCATTTAGCAAATAAAAAGTAGAAAAGATAGCAACTTTTAAATAATTAAGTGATGTTGAAATACATTGTAATATAGGCAGTCCCAGGTTTTGGATGAGATATGTTCCTGAGAAAGTCTTTAGGTCGGATTTGCATTTGACTAATCCCTAATGAACATCGCATATACTGTAGTAGTACTAATACTAATAATAATGGATCATATGTGATGATGATGATAATACAGTGTAGCACAGTCATAATAATACCTCTGTACTGTAATAATTTACAGAAACTATTGTGCTCGGTCTGTTAATTCAAATAAACAATATAAAAACACTTCATTATTTTACTTTCGTTTCCATTATAATAACCTTTCTATTTGCTGTGTGCTCACCTGGACTTGCAGTGGACTTTCACTTTGGAGACATGATCATAAGGATAAATACTCATAAAATCGAATAAAAAAAAAAGTTAAGACGAAAGTGATGCTGTGCATAAGCGATTGTATAAACAATAAAAGTAGCCGCTAGCGTAAAGATGCTGCACCAATAAACCGCTTATGCCCTGTGAGCTTGTTTACATGCATTAGTTTCCTAATTATTAATTTAGTTACTTAATTATAAATTATTCTTATGAGGAGCCTTGGGAGCTCGTTTGTAAGTACATAACACCGTAAGTTGGGTCGTCCATAACCAGGACACCACCTGTACTCATCCTCTGTTTACCTTAATTTGTCTGTAGATCTTTCATAAATTGATCTCTAAAAGCAATTTTATGTAATTAAGAATGTAATACCAAGGCTTGCTTAACAATTAATATTTTCTTTGAAAATGACTGGATCTATTCCATTGGAGCACTTTTATCTGGCACTTTTTTGACATGCACGTAAATCATTTTTGCCTTATGAAGAAGGCAATCTAAATTATGTTGCCTTTTATTTTCTATAGTGTTCAGCAAAATTCAAAACCAAATGTACAAAATCAAAATTCCTCAAAACCAGTAAAAATTCCTGAAGGGAACTGCCGAGTTTTGAGATCGGGAAGAAGAGTGATGGAAACAAAATTCTCTTTAAAGCAAGGTAAAACTTTTTTGAAAGTTATGTTTCTTTAGATTGTATTTTTTATTTCTTTTATTTTTATTTTCATTTTATTTATTTAAAATATAAAAGAATTTTCAGTTTATCATGTGTGTGGATTCATTTAACAATTAAGGTGTTCAGATAATAAACCCAGGAAGTCCATATTTAGTTACTGACGGTACAGTGGATTCCGGTTATTTGGGACAGAGCTCAGAGAACAGAATCTAATCGAAAAATAGTCCTAGTACTCATGTGAATGACCCATTCATTATTCACATCACTATTGCTTTGTCTTTTCAGAACTAAGTCTTCAACTAGTATCAGTTGTGTGCAAATGTATTATCGTTCATATTGAGTCAATGTTGAATTGGTAAGTGTACTGTGTTTTTACAGTGTTGTGGGTTTTGAAAATATTCTTTTAAATTTTTCAAATTTTGCAGCCTTGTAATAGTTTATTGTTTAATGAGATTTCTTTTTAAAAGGTTATTTTATTCTTTCCTCAGCTTTATTTTTTTGGGGGGGAGGGATGATTATACCACAAATACCTTCTGAGATTAATTGATCCTAGGCACAATCGCCCCTGAGCTTTTTTTTTTTTTCTTTCAATCTGGAAAGACAAAGGAACTGATGGAAAATTCTCGAAGTTGGTGAATTGTGAAATTCCCGAAGTGTGTGGGTATAAATAGAGGTGGGGAATAAACCTTGTGGGCAGAAAGGAGGCGAGACGATAGAAGGTCAATCAATCAGGAGCTGTGAAAAGGCAAAACCAGAAAGCTACATTACCATACTGGGCAGTTGTAAGTTAGTTACAACTATCTAGTAGTAGCTATGTTGCCATAACTGTAGAATAAGAGCAGTGTTACTACATTGATAGTGGAACTGTCTAGCAGTAGCCATATTGTAGTAGCAGTATAGCTGTAAGTTTGGATAATTGTTACAAAAATTTCTATAGGCGAAATTACATTAATTTAGCTTATAATTAATTTATTTAGTTAAAACTATAGCTAAATTTATAAATTATTTCTAAACTTGACCAACTGTACATTACAGACTCAACAAAATGCCACATAAAAGACCTGTCACTAACCGAAAAAATTGATGTATTGGACAAAATAAAAGGCCATCACTCATTGTCGTTTGTGGAGATAACAGTGCTGAAATTTATAATTGCACATATGACCAACAGGATAAACTGCGAGAAGAATGGGCATGCAAAGGAGAACATGGAACATTCCAGAAATGTAAACGTCAAGGTAAAGATCCTCGTGTTGATGCCTTGAATTGGTGGTTTTTCTTTGTAAGTGGACAAGGGAGCGCAGTCAGTGGTCCAATGTTAAAATCATGACCTAACTAAGAAGCTGGGTCATGATTTTAAACCAACAGATGGTTGGTGTTATTCCAATTGAATGTAGGAATAAGATTAAATTCAAGAAAATGTTGGAAAAAAAAATAGTGCCGAAGCCTTTAAGTGCAGTAAAATGGCAGTCCAAGAAACAACCGATCTTACTTCAGAAATTTTGTGCAGATAATGTCTGCAATGCTGATGCAACAAGCCTGTTTTGTCATGCCATGCCGAATGGATCCCTATACGACAAACATGTAGCACTTTCTAGCTCAAAAGAGCAATGGATCACATTACTGTGTTATGTTCAAACATCTCAGGAACTGTTAGAAAGAAACTTGGTACTCACAGAAAACTGCAATGTCCCGATGCTTTAAGGGGTTAAGAATGAACAGTTTACTGATCAAGAACTATTCGAATAGGAATGCATAAATGACTTCAACATTTTAATGCAGTGGTTAATGATGGAAGGTATAGAATTACAGTGGAAATAAAGAAAAAAATTTCTGATTCTTTGTTTTGTGTGACACACTTGAAGTGTTCAGATTGTTTAAAAAATATCCAACTGGAATTTCTGCCTACCAACAGAACATCCTTGGTGCAGCCAAAAGATATGGGAATCATAAAAAATTTGATGATGTTGTACCATGGAAAGTTGGTGAACCACATCCTATAAGCAATTTAAGAAAATCTATGGACATAATCTTCCACAGCCAAGGAATTGAGTGTAAAGGTTAACATTCTTCAGGCAATTCAGTTTGTGACTGATAATCAGCAAGAAGTAAGTAGTAAGACAATACGGAACTATTTTTTGCTTGCAGTTTTAAGCATTCAAAATTGGAGATGCCAGTTACAGCCGAAAGTGATTATGAAGCTGTTGCAGAACTGCAACAAGTTACTAATTATGAAGCATTTGAAGATGTCAACAATACTAATGAATGTTACAGCATAAATGAAGACTGTGAGGATGAAATAGTGGAAGAGATTCCATCAAAACACAGACGAAGAATTAAAATGCAAGTAAAGGGATGAAGATGAAACATCTGAACCTGAATGAGTAACTACCATATGCCAGGACATTCATTGACTAGTTACGATTCTTCATACAGGAAGGCAACGAAGGCAGTCTGTTATCATAACTAGATACATGTGCTGATTTTTGTTCATGCACAGTCAATCAAAAGAATGCAGCAGGATACAGTGGATAAATTCCTCCATCAATGACTAATAAAAGTTAAAGAGTAAGTACGTGCATAGTTTTTATATTAATATTTTTAATTTTCACATTTAAATTAAGATTTTAATGTTCGCATATTTTCTCTAATGCATTTTGCTTTGATAGGATTTTTTAGAGGAATTTAAGTACAATGTGTGTGGGTCTGTGGATAGATCATTAAGGATGTTTGTTGACAAAGAATGAAAATGGAAAATTCTGCATAAAGAATACTTTTTAGAACTTGATGTGCAATTTGTCATTTATTGAATTTATTAGTTTTAAAACTCCATTGGAATGTCAGGTGTGTTAATGCAGTAATATGGATTCATTCTACTTGCTGTGCTCTGATGTAATTAAAATATAGTTGCACTAGACTAAGTCCAATGGCTTTCCCCCATTAGTCTTGAACTAATTTATAAAATGGAGAAACTAAATAAAAGATTATTAAAACAACATCCAATCTTGACTTAGATTTCTGAGAGGGGTGGTGATTGATGATGTAGATTATCTTATTCTAAAGTCTTAAGAGAATATATTCCAACCCAATAGTTTAATGGTCTTAGAAAATTTTGTTACCTAATGGAAAATTTTTCTTGTCTCGTGTGAGAAGAGTCTGTTATGCTTAATATAGGAATCTAATAGATTTATCACCAAATTTTTGAGGGGGGAAAATGCAAAATGTGCCTAAATTCCAAGGGATTCCCTATGTCTTGTAAAGCAGTATTACATATTAAAATTGAAGAATCTTTGTGAATTTTGTTTATTATTTTATAATTGCTAATATTCTCTAAGCTTCATTAATGTTGATGCCAATTTCCCTTTTTATGGCACTTCCTTCCTTTGGGCCTAGGAACAGTTTTCCTTTTTAATCTTTTTGTCTATTTCATCAAATTTACAAAATGTCTCGTCTTTCTTTTTCTCCTTAGTAATTAATCTTGCACTAACAAGGAAACCTCTCGAACCTTATTATTTCAGATTTTAATGAAACTTTGCAGAATGAATCATTAGATTCTGTTTATAAAATGAAATAAATCTTGGATGCGGAACTGATATGGAAGGACCAATTTTTGGGTGTCAAAAAGGATCGAATATAGGTAGTTTTACCTCTCAAACACCAGATGGTGGTAATGATTTGTTGCTAACGTCTATATCTAGTAGTTTCCTATACATTTTAACAGCTAAGTTAAGTGGCGCCATCTGTTGACTCGTCATGTAAACTTATTCAAAGTCTTTATTTTGTTTTAAATTTAAAGTTTCCAAATTCGGAAAGATTAAACAGTCTCCTCTATATTCTATATAGAAATTCATAATATTTTTGTAATGCTTATTAAGAAAATTACATCCTTTCCACAGATTTGACTCTTGAAATTATAAACTCTCAATGTACTTGACTACTACAGACACCTTCTACGCATCTGTCATTTTTAAGCTATTAAAAAAAAAATTAATGCCAAATCAAATATAGAGGAGACTGTTTAATAAAGGACCCAATGTACAAAATTGAAGTAAACCATCAGTACTTTTAATTCATAAAAATGCATTGAAATTCGTTAGATTCAACGCACGCTGTCTGTTTTTGACGCTGATCAAATTGATCAGCATCCATCATAAATGAAATTCATTTATTGTTATATTATACATCATAACTAACTAATGTCGAAGGTTTCCTCTTATATCTGATTCTTTCTAATTTACTTTTAAGAATCTTGCCGAATTTGGAAACTTTAAATTTAAAACAAAATAAAGACTTTGGATAAGTTTACATCACGAGCAGCAGATGGCGCTTAGCTATTAAAATGTATAGGAAACTACTAGGTATAGACGTTAGCAACAAATCATTAGCGGCATCTGGTGTTTGAGAGGTAAAACGACCTATATTCGATCCTTTTTGACCCCCCAAAATTGATCCTTCCAGGTCGATTCCGCATCTAAGATTTATTTCATTTTATTAACACAATCTAATGATTCATTCTGCAAAGTTTCATTAAAATCTGAAATAGTAAGGTTAGAGAGGTTTCCTTGTAAGACCCAAAATAAACTTAGTTGTTCAAATTAAAAATCACACACTTAAATATGTCTGCGATCGAACAAACAATACATGTAGCTTTTTT
The DNA here is from genome assembly GCA_023159025.1 of Thereuonema tuberculata. Classification (NCBI taxonomy): domain Eukaryota; kingdom Metazoa; phylum Arthropoda; class Chilopoda; order Scutigeromorpha; family Scutigeridae; genus Thereuonema; species Thereuonema tuberculata. The sequence goes on from JAFIDM010006943.1 coordinate 5,679,088, forward strand.
AATATCTTTTGCTAAAATTTGCCCTGCTTCAGATGAAATTAGTTGGTGCATTTTTCTCTAATTCCTACTCTAATGAATGGATTTCAATGAAAGAATTCTGAAGAGTTGGTAATTAAATTCAAATAAGTAATTATTGGTAGAAAGCTGTGAGAGACAAAATACTAGAAATTAATGACAACTTAATATATTACTTCACATTTTAGATCTCCAGAAACATTCAAAATAATCTAAATTGTTTAAAAACAAATTAAAAGTCTGCTCATGTTCATTTTTTCTGATTTCAGTACGGAGTCATCAGCAATAGCAGCTATGTATATCTTTTATGCACTTTTTTTCTGCTCAGAAATTTTAATTGATAAAATTTTGACTGAAAAAAATGTTTTAAAATGGATTTAACTTTTAATAGGGCATTTTACCTTCTATATGAACATTTTTCCATTGCTGGGCAATTTACATAAATGAGTAAGGCAAGAAATTGTCGATTTCATTTATTTTTGATATCGGCTGTTTCTTGGATTGATAATTTTGCTTCATCTAATTGTGCCCCCAAAAATGCCATATTTTGTCTCTTGAAATTAGTACATGAATTATTGTGTACAATATACACTGTCTGACCGCTTTATTAGGTACACCTTCCTAGTAGCATGTTGGGCCTCCTTTAGCCCTCAAAACAGCCTGAATTTGTCGAGGCAAGGATTCCACAAGATGCTGAAAACGTTGTTGAGGTATTGTGAATCATGTACACCAGTGTCACCCAATTCCTGAAGATTTGATGGAGGTGTAGGCCTGGAGCAAACAGCCCGCTCCCGCTCTTCCCACAAACTTTCCATTGGAATGAGATCTGGGGACTGAATGGGCCACTGCAGCAAGGAAAAGTCGGTCATGTTCCTCAAACCATCCCATAGTGTTGCTCGCTTTGTGCACCAACCCATTATCATGCTGGAAGTAGCCATCTGTATGAGATAAACTATTAACATTTACAGTTGCAATTGGTCAGCTACGATGTTTAGTTACACTCTAGCATCCTGACGTGCCTTCAGATGTATCAGTGGACCCAACGTGTGCCAGGAAAACATTCCCCACACCATGATACTACCCCCACTGGCTTGAAGAGTTGTTGTGAGACACAACGGGTTCAGACATTTAAATGTGCACAGCAGGGGTGAACCTAATAAAATGGCCGGACAGTGTATATTTAGAAAATTTTGCTGAGTACTCCCTAACCAACAATTCAATAGTGTTATATACAGTTATACTTTAATTCACTTTTTTTGGTGGGAGGGGTTATAGTGTTTATTGTCTGTAACTTTTTAACTTATAATATGAAGGTACTTTTATATTTGCATGTTAAAACTAGCATATTACTCCATGTCATCTTCACTTTCCTAATAGTAGACATCAGCAACATTTAATAATTAAATTTTACTATTCTTTCCTGTCTTTCATTAGGAAATAATAAAGAATTAAAGTGCACACGTATTGATCAGAAGAAGTTTCCAAATAAGCCCAAGAAGGACCTTATAGATTCTATCAGTAATAAAATAGAGGAAGTTAGCCTAGATAATGTGGTGGATGTGCCTCCTTCTGGCTCTTGCAGTATTGACTCAAATCCTCTTATAATTATAAATAACACGAATGAAGAGAAGGACGATTTCAAAACTCCACAGTGCTCAAGTACAAGATCAAAACAAAGAACTCTTCAAAGCAGTGAAAATATTACATTTAGCAGAGGATCAAGTTCAAAGAAAAAGGGAAATCAAAAAAAATTGGAAAATCCTAACCATACAGAGATAACAGATGTAAACAAGCTTGATTTGGAAGGTATGATTCGGTCTTTTTAAATATGTTTTGTCTTTGAATTGGAAAATATTGAAAGTGAAATCTTAATTCTTAATAAAATACCAAATGATAAATGAGTACCTATTATATTGAATAGGTACTCATTTATCATTTGGTATTTCATTAAGATTTTCAATTTCAAGGAAAAACGATTTAGTTATTGCTGTAATCATTTTTTTTTTTTTTTTTTTTTTTTTCCCCCTAAAATTTTTCAAAAGGGGGGGGGGGGACTTTCCCAATTTTGTCTTGAAATTATATTTATAAATTTTAATATGCATCAGTAAGCTACTTGTCTGGGAATTTAAAGCATGATATTGATGTGTTGTTCAGAATGAGTCAGCCAGAGTCAAGGGTTCGGTCTAAGGTATCTACATTTATTTACAATTAATTACATTTTATATACAGGATTAAATAGGTCATCGGATTCTCAAATCCAGGTTAATATTATACAATATGGGATTCTCAAATCCAGGTCGCTGTTAGAGCTTCCTTTGCGGTCTGCCATCGAGGAGAGGGGAGGCGATCTCGGATTCTGAGAATCCCCGGCCTGGCCAATCACACGCAGCATAATTGGCCAATCCGGGACGGCCTTCGACCTGGCGTCTGGGATTCTCTTTTTTGGAGATCTCTTTGCGGTCCGCCTATATTGCGTCATGGCTCGTCGACATCGCATCAATATTTATATTTTTCAAACTATGGTTGAGCAAAAAGCACTATTACAAAATGTACAGGGAAACTATACATATATTTTTTAAAATGGACAAATTCATTTGCCAAGTCAATAAAACATTTTATGAATAAAATCTGGTTAAGCAGATCTCCAATGCAGCATGTTGGTATTCAGATAGTGCCAAGTTCTGACAATGACAAGATAAATTGAGCTTAGAGGACGATTTCTTAACTGTCAAAGACTAAGAAGAGGCAAAAAGATTTACTAAAGAAGAAGAAATCAGAAAATAGATGATAATTAAGATTAACTGAGATCTGAAAGAGCTTAAGTTTTTAGTTTCGTGCAGAAAAAGTGGCATCCCCCCCCCACACACACACACACACACTTATTTGTCAGATTAGGGATCAAAACACTCAAAACCAAAAATCGTTGAAATGTGGAATTTAAATTTTGGTCTTTTGGCGTGCTCGTGATACTGGGTACAATACTTTCTCTTGATACTGGGTATTGAGCCTCTAGGCTACAATAAGCTACGATGTTCAATAGCTTAGATGTATTAAATATTTTTGACTTGTATTGGGTTTATCAGGATGTAAGCTCATCGGAAGTCAAGCAACATCTGTATGTAAATGTATAGCAAGACTTCTATATACAAACTGAACGAAAAGATGGTGCCAAGGTGATTGAAGAAAATAAAAAAGCAGTTTGAGGAAGTTCGTGGAAACATGAATAGAGCAACCTCACGGTGAATGTATGGATCCTAGTTGAAAAGGATCATAAGAAGGGATTTTTGAAAAATGGGGGGGGGGGGGAAATCTGCATATATTTATTAATGATAAAGAATTTTATTTAAAATTGCTATATAATATAATTTTTATAATAAGTATTGTTGTGACGGGCAGAGGAAATAAATATGTTGAAAACATTAATTAAATTAATGTTGCCAATTCATAAATAATTTATTGATATTTTTTTATTGAGCCTTCCAATTTTCAAAAATGGGAGAAAAAAATGATGTAATTTTCACAAAATGTGATAAAACACTACTTGAAAAAAGTTTGTTAGATTAATCAATTTAAATAGCCAAGTAGTCGTTTCAAAGCCTACAATCCAGTCACTGGAGGGAAGAATGCTTTCCAGTGTTGCTAAACTGCATCCTCTCAAATGAAGCGTGCAAAAATGTTTCAAAACTATTGAATAGACCAATTCACTTAATATGGACAATTTTTCACTCTTAACCCAATATATATCAATAAAAAATGGCTCCCAAAAAATAAAAAGGAAGAAAACATTTTTGTAGTCTGGTGTGGCAGAACTCTTACTCGAATGTAGCAATGCTTATGCTGTGAAGTGGTGTCCCGTTGTCTTTGCAGCAGTGGCTAACGAATAGCAGTTGTTGATTTGCTGAAGGTAGGAAAAACAAGATGCACGAGAGGGTCTGGTTATGTAATCTGAAATGTATTGACAGTGATGTTTTATTTTATTTTTTTAACATAATAGTATTATTGGTCATGAAGTATTGTTTAGTTTAAAAAGGTTTAAAAACACACAAATATCAAAAATTTAAGTAAAAGGTGCAACTAGTTTTGATTGCCTTTTCTTTACAGCAATCTTCTTCAAAATCTTGAAGAAAAAAAAAGAAAAATCTATATAATATGTAATATTGAACCAATCGTCTTCAAAGAGATGGGTCAAGTCAATTAAAGTGCAAGGTAGCGAGAGTGCAATTTTAATGGTAGAGTCCAAACATGACCAATGTGCAGAAAAAGAAATAAATAAATAAATTTTTGGATTAAAATTCTATTTCTGCAAACCGTAGTTGCCAGCAGTATCAATGGAAAGAATTTTAATCTCGCCTATTGGTCATGATTGAACTAGACCAGTAAAATTGGTCATATTAATGCACTTCCAGTTTAATTGACTTGGCCTATCTCTTTTATATAAGTAAATTGAACCAATTGTCTTCTATATATATATATATATATATATATATATATATATATATATATATTCTCTTAATTCTAATATATAATTTTTCTGCCTTTTTCTTTAAGCATTGGAAGAAGATCGCTGTAAAGAAAGGGCAAACAAAACTCCTATTAATTAAATTTTTTATATCTGTGTTTCGGAACCTTTTTAGACTCGTCACTTTTTAACACATTAAATTTTTGGTATTAAATTTAGATTTAAAAAAAAAAAAATATTTAAGCTATCGAGAATTTTCCACTTGTAATCTGGAATCAGTTAATGAAATTAGAACATTGTAATTTCAAAAACTGTAGACAACGAAGACTGTAATACAAGATATAATAACCAAAAACAGTAGTAGTTTCCTTCTTTTTTTTTTCCAAAAACCTTATTTTTAAATATAAAGGTGTTAAGTAGTTCATTGCAGCACATATATAATTTCTGTTTAAATGTAGTATTTCTTACAACCAATGTTTTAAGGAAAAAAATTCTTTTTGATTCTAGACCACCAAAACATCCTCATTATTTTTCCTGCCTTCAGTTAGTTGCCCACTCCCACAAAGACATGAAAACACTGCAATCTTGGCATGAGCATTGGACACTCATTACTATGAAATCTTTTTTCTTTGTATTTTTGGAGAGCCACTTTCATTTTCTTATTGAACTTTTTCCTTCCTTTCAGTAAATTAAATATTCGTATACACTTTGTAGCTTATGAAAGTATATCTCCATAAAACCCTATTTAGATCAAAAGATATTATATTGAAGCATACTTTATACTAGGGTTACAAACACACAACAATAAAAATAGTTATATTAAAAAATAAACATTATGAGATGACTCCTGCTTTTCCATTAGATGTAGACCTTTCCACCAACCAATGTTAATAATAGATTGTACAAAAAAAAGAAAGAAAAATAATTAAGGACTTCTACATAGTCCCAATTTATGTAGATCCGGAGTTATGTAAATCAAAGACTGTCTATATTAAAAATAACCAATATTTTAGTTTACATTTAAGAAAATTGTTCCTATTAGTAATTCATTTTATTCTTTTTCTTTCTTTTAATCCTCACTTCTCATTTAACTGCTAAAATTCATTTTTTTTCTGTATTGTAGGTGAACAAGAAAACTTGGATGTTTCTTATTTTAAAAACTTAGTGAAAACTCACACAGTAAAATTGCAGGGGCTGAATGAAAAATGGAAGACATACATGGAGAGCCAGTCGAACATTCCAGAAGAAGGTTTTTCTTGTATATTTATTTATTTTTTTCTAACAAAAAGAAATTTATTCTAGGAAATTCCAGATGGAGTTATATTTTCTCTCCTAAATATTTTACTTTGAAATAAGTTATTTGGTGTTAATAAATCTCAGCTAGTGGTTGAACTAATAAGTTAGCAAATTTTTTTTTTTTTTTCAAAATTAAATTAAAGCTAAAATTTATTTTTAAAAAGTCGCCCAGTTAGCATTTTCTCGAAATAGCAGAAAAAAAAAGTACATTTACGTTTTTGCAGTAGCAATGAAAAGGCCATCAATTTTACTTCAAAGTTCATTTTTTAAAAAATACATGGTTGGCTTAATTTTCCACTCGTTGAAAATCTTTTTAGTAAATCATATTTTCCATGGAAAAGGAAGAAAAAAAAGTAGGATAAGAATGTTTTTATTAAATTTTTGGTAGACTAAAAATGATTTGTTTATTTATTTAATTAATTCTGAAATCCTCATGCTTTCATTAAGAAGATTGTAAAAGTAAAATTTCAGAGATATTGAGTGATTTGAGACAGAGATGGAATTTTTGGATAAGCAAGTACAGGTTGCGTAGAAGCTTGGAAATGGTAAAAAATGAGAATTCAGTGAAAGTTTGAATGACTGTAAAATTAGAACTGGATTAGCTAGAAGGGGGAAAAAAAATTGATGTGGTTACTTCCCAGCATGGAGGGATTGAATCTATCAAGTTTGATCAAGATCGTAGAACATGGGTCTCAGAATGTCTTTTGTTGAATTGAGGTGAAATGGTTCTTAATCTATAAATATCAGGAATAAAACTAGTGAAGATCTTCTAAATCTTTGACGTCTTTGTATGTTCAATAATTTACCATCCATAAATTTTACTTTCTCACTAATATCTTCTAAATTGATATGTTTTTCTGTTATCTATTTTTCTTGGAAATTTATTAATAATTGTGGAATGGTGAACATTTATCAATCGTTTTAATGTTTTGATTTTTTTTTTTTTTTTCTTTTTTTTTCTTTTTCTTAACTTGAATTTCCATGTTGCAGAGAACAGATTAGAACATCTTAAATCTTATTGTTAACGTTATTAGTGAAATCATTATAAATAATAAAATTCTACACACTACTTCCCACACCACTAACTTTGAGCAAATTCAAGTAATAGACCATGCAAATTCTACTTTCTCCCTAACTTTTCTGGAGTCTTAGCACATTGCTGATTCCCCCATAATTAATAGCGAAATACCTAATAACATCATCAAACTATTTAAACCTCTCATCCCTTCGAATATTACAGTTAAAAATAACCTGCTGGCAGGTTGAAATGTTCTGCTCCCCCTCCCTCCATGGCATAATCTATACAACAGGGCTCTGCTTGTCAGCAACTCGCTTATTTGATTCTTTCCATTAAACACCATGGATGATTTGGCACCTTTTTGGTATGTGCAACATGCTGATCAGCTGAGACAGAGTTGAGCACTTGCCACCATTTGCATTTCACTTTACTAGTGTACTGGGCATCTTGTATGCTTGCAAGGTTTTGGCATTTATATGGTCTATCTATGCCTTCAGTTTCCCAATCTTAAGTAGATAGATTTTCTGCAACTGCTAGTTGTATCTTAAACAGAATTTCCTCTATGATTAAAACTACTTTCCTACTACCAGGCTGTTTTGTTTACGAATCTGGAGAGTGATTCCAGTGGTGTTTATTATCTGGAGAGAATGTTTGACTCAGTACAGCTCCATCAACATTCTTGAATGGAATCATTACTGTGGAGGTAGTACTGTGGTGTGAGACGAATCGTGTTGGATTCTTTTGTTTTCTTTCTTTTTTAGCTTTTGAGAAAATTTGACTGATAGTAGACATTACTGTATAGATCCTTTTCTTGAGGGATTTTTCCACTCCGGGTTGAGGTTTTCTCGATATTTTGGCCCGGTGCCTCGGGCCTTCTTCTGGAGATGTATATCAATTAGATTTGAGCCCACATTAAAGTAATTGATATGCATCTCCAGAAAAAGGCCCAAGGCACCGGACCAAAATATCGAGAAAACCTCACACAGTGTGGGGAAAATCCCTCAAGAGAAGATCTATACAGTATCATGTCCTTCAGAACCCAACTATTGGACATTAATTTATACATCAAAGGATAATCCTGCTTTATATTCAAATTGCGATATTTCTTGTAGAAAAGGTAATTGAATTTGAAAAATATTTGAGTATCGGAAATAAGATTGTTGAATAGGAATATTTTTTTGTTTTGTTTTACCTTCCATACTAGCAATATATTGATTTGATATTGTAATGTTGTTGCTAGATAAACTTCCTGTAAGATCAAGAAATCCAACAGCAGACACCAGAACATAATGCCGTATTGTTTAAAACTTATTAATGAAAGCAAATTTAAAATTTGCTTGCTAACATCTTTTTTTCCCAACAATTTATTACTTCCTTTTCATACAGTTTCCCAGATGAGGGTAAATTAAGTGTAGACTAGATTTTAATTCTCTTCAATAGTATTGTACTAGACAGAAAAAGTAATAAAATTTTGTACAGTTTGAGTGATAATGTAAAAGTATATGCAAGAAGTGCAAATCTTTTGACAAAATAGGTTCACGATCATTATATATACTACAAAATTTTTACATGCATTGGGAACCATTACACGAAATATAGAACAAAAACGCACAAGACTAAAAGTTCACTGATCTGTTTTTGGAAATTGATACCAGGAATCCAAGATAGCCTATTTCAGGTTTCCAGACCATTATCAGTTGGATCTGCTCAGTATCTTGCAGCTCAGTGAACTGAGAACACATAAAGAAAGCAAAAGTAGACACAACAATGGTCTTTCAAATTTAAAAAAAAACCCATCAAAACACTTTGTTTTATTATAAAACAAAAACAAATGTTTTTTTATTTCATATAATTGTTCCCAATGCATGTAAAAATTTTGTAGTATATGTAATTCTTGTTTAACAATTAATCCTTTACGTGCTAAGCAGTTGCTAGTGCGGATTAATTGATTGGCCTTTTTATCTTTGTTTCGATGTTTTTTAATACGATGGGCTGTTGTTGTGTCTGCTTTTGTTTTCTATGTTTTCTGAGTTCACTGAGCTACATACTGGTGGATCCAACTGATGATGGTATGGAAACCTAAAATAGGCTATCTTGGATTCCCGGTATCACAATTTCCAAAAACAGATGAGTGAATTTTAAGTCTTGTGCATTTTTGTTTTATATTTCATGTAATGATTCATTATGCTTCCAGCTTGATAAAATTGAATTTCATGAAGTAGATCATGATCAAGTTGGTTTGGCAGTTCAACTCTTATGGTTTTAAATATTATAATTAAGAGATATCTTCTGCTTAACACCAGTAATCTACTCTTGAAATATTTCTGCACAAAAATGCTAATTGGGAGCCTATTTCCCATTTTGAATGTGAAAAAATACTTGTATACAACTAATTCTGTGGATCTACCGTTTGTATTGACTTTTCCTGGGCTTGATCTTGTTAAAATTGTTGAGTTTTTGGGAATTATAAACACAATTTTTAATTTGTATATACAATTAATCACACTAAAAATATATTTAAAAAGGAAATAAAAATACAATACGTTAAAAAAGGTCCATGGACGGTTTCAGGAATTACAAGATCTCCATCTTGAAGATGGGGATCTTGTAATATTGCATATACAAAT
>JAFIDM010006943.1:5688902-5701472 GCA_023159025.1 Thereuonema tuberculata
CAACACACTTTTTTAGAATCTTATATCTGCTACACTAAGCCTGGGACTGATTTCTTCACCCAATAAGGTGTACCCCAGACAAGTCCATTGCACGCAAAACGTCATTTTTGAATTTTTTTGTGACGTGTGTGGTTTCTGCACTTATCAATTCAATTAATAATGACAAAAGTTTTTAAAAATAAATGTGCCCATGTCTGGTAACAGGAATGTGCCCCGACACACTTTGCACTGTATGCATATAATAATTAGGTTATTATTTTATATTAATTTATTAGACCTATGAAAGTATGTAAATATTTTACATTAATGTTAGTAGTAAAATCTTATATTAACATGGTTTAATTAAATAAATAATATATTTTTGGATGTGTGGAATTCATCCCTGCTGTTTACATTATACAATGCATTCATTTTACGTAGATTCAATTTTTGACTCCACTGTAGAAACACAATAATTCAAGGCGTAAAACAAAGGTTGCCTGTATTGTCAGAAGAGAAGCAGTGTGCTGGTTGAAAAGGCTGGGGAAAAAATTCATGAAATAAGATTAAGTTGAACACGTAATGAAATGACAGTACAAAGAGGAAATAGCCTGAGAAGGCTAATGCAAGATTTGTTTTCTTTTTAAGTGTTTTTACATTCATTAACTTGCTATTATCTTATGGAGCTTATCATTTAATATTGAAGGCCTGTGGTTATAATGCAAAGTTGAGCAATACATTGTACACTTGCCAAATTGAGTGCTGAGACAGCTGAGTGCTTTTAGCCAAGCAACAAAATGTTTCAACTTCAAGACTTACCATTTCTTGAAGAGATGACTTCGGGCAAGCAAAGTTATGCAGTGGTCTATGAATTTCCTTGTAGCATCAGTGGTAATGTGACTTAGAGGTTTCACTGCATACAGTTGATCAAATTTGCCTAATAAAGTAGGTAAACTCAAACTGTTGAATTGAATGACAAAAATGTTTCAAAGAGGCTGCTAAATTATTTCATTCTGAAAACAATCCAGAATAAAAACAATTAATAGCAGTTGGTTGTAGGGCAAGGAATTTAGTGCTGAAATTATACAGTGAAACTTGGATAATTCGAAGCTGAAGGGACCAGAGAAAAAGTTCGAATTATCCAAAAATTCGAATTACATATATTCTCTCAAACAGAAGAGATAAATAAAAAAGATTAACTCCACGATCAAAGATTTAACACATAAACTTTATCTAAGAATACTGCTATATTTTTTTTCATTAAATCAAACATTTTTTACTAGCTTAATAATTCGTCACTTTCAAAAAAAAAAAAGGCAGATATTTTTAATTGCTTCATTGAATGCAGTCTTTGTGTCCTAGCATATGATTTCAACCTCTGGGTTGTCAGGTCCTCTCGTTCTTTTTCTATTTTTTCCATTGCCATTTTTGCTGCTCAAGATTTTATCTTTGTTCTTCAAATATGTCGATAACGTGTTGGATGGAATTCCAAATTTCTTGGTGATTTCGGATTTCTTTAGAAGGTCTTTTTCCACTTCCGTAATCACCGCTACCTTTTCAGCTAATGTTAATGACTTATAAGGAGCTTTAGCTTTTGACAATGCCATGGTAAGAGCATATAAACAATACTTAAAGCACGAGCACAAAAACTAAAAATGTATATAACTGCATTAAATCATTCACAGGAAGCGCACGTGAATCTAAGACAGAAGGGGTGTGGGAGGGGGAGGGTAACAACGTAGGGTGGACAGAAAATCCTCGGAAATCCCCACATAGTGACATTCCAACCATCGCTTTTGTTTTCCTTACAAAGACCGTTAAAATAAATAATGTATCTTAGCTGAGAAAAGTCTTAAGAACAATTTTTACCGTAATATTTTAAGGACAATCGTACGAAAAATTTGAATTGTCCAAAATAAACTTCAAATTATCCACGATTTTTTAACATTATTTTAATACAGAATTCTGGGGACCGAGCAAAAAATTCGAATTATCCAAGTTTCACTGTATTATAAGCATTAAAAACAAGTGGACCTTGTTGCAGATTTGCTTGGTCTATTTCTATAATAGTAAAAACTAGGTTTTATTCAAAATGAAATTCCACATTAGTTATTAATTTTTAGAAAAGTGATTTTTTTTTTTTTTATATATATATATATAATAAATATAAATAAGTCTTAAAATTTTAAGCATTTTTCTTTTTTGTTCTCAGGTAGAAGATGTTTATGAAAAGTTTTCCAAATTAGAAAAGCTTTCTGATGCCAATTGGAAGGAAGAAACTCCAATCAAGAGAAAATTGGGAGTAAGTTAATTCTCTTTAGTTGTTGTTCCTTAAATATGACCATGATTTGACTTTGCACAATCAATTTAAGCAATGCTGAAAAAACCAACAGAAAGTACGTTCATATTTTAAAGCAATAAGGAATGCCTTATGTTGGCTTTTTATAAACTCCAAACTATTTTTCATGATCTTTATTGCTTTAAAGAACAGTTATGATTCTTTCTAAAGGCTTTCTTATAAATTGTATAGTTTTGCCCTCAAATTGCTTATATCAAGTGTTTCATGATAAAAACTTAATAAAAATTGTGTGCATTTAATTTTCTTGGTGGAATTCCCCCAACAACAGAAAATACAGAAAGTGATCTAATGAAGTGGTAATGAGTCATTTTGCCACTTCATTAGATTTAGAATTATTAACCATCCTACTACCAGCCTAAATGGTTCTTGGGGTTGCAAGAGTTGCAAAAAAAACTCAATTAGCACACCATTAAGCTCTGAAGCTTTATTTTTCAGATTGGAAATGTTATCAACAATTTATTTAATTTTTCTTTTACTTAAAAAAAAAAAAAAAACTACTGTTACAATCATGTGTATCTTTTAGGTCCATTGCAGTAAAATAATAATTACTAAGATCATTCAGTGTCTTTTGAAAATTAAGAAACTTTTAGAAATATATAAACATTTTGATTGTTGTCCATTATTTTAGAATTTACGATTTTTTTTTAAAAAAGTAATTTAATATCATTATTATAAAAATTGGATTTAAAAGCACTCTAAGCACTGTAGCGAAAATGTATTGGACAAAATTTAACCAAACTTAGTGTAAATACTGTCTGGAAAATGGGGTTTCAATTTATAAAAAATAATAATAATAATAATAGCACAAAATTTTGTGATCTTCATTAATTCATTATCTAATGAATCTTCATTAGTTTCAAAGATGGAGAAAGTTTTGTAATTATAGAAATCCTAATCGATTGTTAACTAGTGCCCACTGATAAAAAAGATTGCAGAATGTAACTAGATTTGATGTTGTCTGTACTTTGTAAAGAATAAAGCAAAGCCAATGCTATAGGTTTTAAATTATAGCTTTTTATTTATTTATTTGAATTCAGACTTTTCTTGAGATTTCATGTTGCAATTTATTATTACTATCATTAACAGAAACAAAGCAAGAAAAGAAAAAGCCTTAAAGTGAAAGGAAGTTCCGAATTGCGTAAACTTATACAGAATAAAAGGAAAATGAACTTGAAGAATATTCCAACAGATGCTCTCATCGAAATAACAGGATGTGATGGTGAATATTAAAAATACATTCTTTTATGTACTCAAGTTAGATAAAAATAGGTTGAAATATGTAAATATAAAATTAAACTACTTCTTTTTTAGCGACCCTATACACAAAGTATGGGGGGGGGAGCTCTGAAGAAGATTCTGTTCATCCATTGCCATTTCTACAGCCCAAACTACAAGTCAGACATGACTTACACCTTGTCGGAAAGCTTATGACTTGCAGAGATAGGGAAAAATATGAGTTCTTGTCTCAGAGAAAGTGGCCAACAATGATACATGTACAGGGACGCCATGGATTTGTGTACAATATGAAACCAGTTGTTTTACTTGTTTCTTTTTAAGTTTTTAAATAACCACCATGTTAAATACTGCTGTCTTTATTTGAGGAGGTTCTTCTTAAAATATGCTTCAAACAGAGTTTCTTATCGAAGAAAATTGTTCTACAAAGCTAATTTCATGCTTTGTTCTGAAACTTTAATTCCCCATGAAGACGATTTAGACTTTACCCAAGAGCACTTCATTGCAGATGTAGACTGAAAGTTAATTTTTATTTTATTTATTAAAAATATTCCATAATATTTCATAATTACATCATAAGATATCTCCATGCTTTGTTTATTCAATGAGCTGGCAGTTGATTATAGTCCGTTCATCATATCTGTTAAGACACTTGATCACAGTTAACCAATCATTATCATTTCCTTTCTTCATTAGTTATTGCTCGGTCACATCTAGAATGTTGTAAGTTACTTCTGGCTTTTACGTCCCATTTGTCCTCGCCGTACAATGTTTTATTTTTATTATTTTAGCTGGTTTTTCAATATTAAGAATATTTTTTTTTATTTTCGACTTCATAAAAAGTTTGTTTTTAGTCCATTTCTGTTATCGATGCCAGCTGCTCTTTTCTTGCCCACGTTTCAAATAATGGGCTAGGCTTATTGGTAAGCGAGGCTTCAGTTTCCTTAACAATATTGAACACTGAATAAGTTAAAATACCTGCTGCCTCATTCATTTTACGATAGAGATAGAAGAGTTGAAATAAAAAATAACATTCCAAATGATTCCTCTCGATTGACCCTTCAAAGTTTTTTGTTGGCACAAACAAACAACTGTGTGTTCAGCAGCCGCCATGTTCAAAATGGAAGTTCAGGAAATAACTAATGCTCAGTTGTTCACCATATATGGAGTTGTCACATGTCTTCACAAATACAATAAACACAGCGAACTTTGAACCCGACCTTGAAGAGCTGCTTGAGGGATTTTCAGGGTGTGAAGCGAATCCATTCATCGAGACTGCAAGAAACTTTACTCTCAACATAATCCTTGCTTTTAAAACATTAATCTTACCATCCTCAGATGCCTATTCTTGTTGGTATATTATTTAAATATGGCAGGAATCGGTGATAGATATCAAATTTAAATTGCAAAGTTTGTCTGTGCTTCCTCCTAAGACAAACAAATTTTCAAAATGTTTGGATAAAATAAATCCAAAAGTTGCAAATGGATGTTAACAGTAAGAAAAGAAAGGCAAACAAATTTAAAATTTAATGTTTTAATATTTTCTTTAAAAATCACGACTGAGCATTCTATCTTCCAACAAAGTCAAGAGAAGAACCATGTAAACAACAACAAAAATTACAATAACCGGAAAGATGATGACAGTGCAAGTCGATAATTTCAATACATAAAAATGGGGGCAAATAAGTCTTCAAAATCACACAGTATTCCACAATGAATTAAATCTGGCTTAAAATTAATAACAAAGCTGTCATGTGCAGCCATATATTTCAAATCTATTGTTTTAACTGCCAGCTTTACAGCCATGGATCCTCTGCATGTCGCAGCAAGCCTTCCTGCCCCTAATGTGGAACACTCGTGAAAGTGCTTCTACTGTTTTGATGACCATCTTGCCTTTTCCTGATCATGCCCTCTGAAAGAAGAAAAGGTTCAGACCATCAGTCAAATTTTCTCATACATATCCTGAGGTGTAAATTGTAAGCCCTATCACAGCAAGCTTCCAAGACATATTCATCTGCCATCAGGGCCGCAACATCTACATGTTAAACAGATGATATGACTACTTTTCAAATCCTTCTCCACTACATTTACATCATTTATAATAACCAATAATCAGTCACTGACACCAGTTACCACTTCCTAATCAACTGTTATCTCTTCCTATATCTTCAGCTCCAATTAATATATCCATGGGGCAGAATTTTTCTCAATAAATGCCTTTCTTACCTTAACAACAGAAACCTTGCACTCATTCCTCTCTTCTCGTTCATATAGTCATTTCTTCACTTCGCCAGTTTTATAAATCTAAATAGCCAATATTTCATAAATTCCTTCCATTATTGCCTTATCCCATCACGTTGACCTTCCCTTAATTAGCTTTTATTTTTAAGTGTCATAAATCTATTGAAACTGTAGAGAACTTTGTTCCAACATGAATGACATTAAGACTTCACTTCACACCTATCATACTGCGTTAAGAAACTTTCCTTACGGGAAACGACACCCTTGCTCATCGTGGATATTAGAGCTGAGCAAACGGTGAACAAATTAGCCAACAAATAACAGGAACTATTATTAAAGATCTTTTAGTTAAGCACAATTTATAAATATATTCAAGACAGGAGCATGATGCATTTCACATCCTTGCCAATTTCATTTTCCACAATTGAGGTAGCACTTGGTTCTTCTTTACTCCCATCCTACTTCTCATGGGAGATTATTACCAATCCTGGAAGCAGTGAGGATTTCCTGATCATTCTGAAAGAACTCTCATTTCAATGCTGTTCCTTCTCATCCTCTTCAGTGGAAATTTGAATCTGTCAATTGAATCCACTTCACTAGTTTAATTATTTTAATCTTTAATATAATAATCCTCTGAGGGTGCTTGTTATGGCATTGAAAATTTAGATGCAATAATTAAAAAATAAAAACAAAACGAATCTTTTTCCATCTAACTTCCTTTATTCTAACTCTGTAACCTAGTAACTACAACAGTCTTTCCTTGCCTTCAGCAATGATCTCCCTCTTGTGGCACTTGCCATAAGCCCAATAATAGCAGTATTTGTACCCTAGATATACCCTTCAAGCCCTTAATCTTTCTAAGACTTTTAATAATATTGGTACAGCTTCTTAGCTGCCCGTACAACAATTCCACAAACATCTTTAGTTCCCACTGAATTCTAAACTAAATTATGAATGCATTTCGGCACAGAAAATTTTTTGACATTGTCACACTTTCCAATCTTACAGCTTTTAAATCAAGCTCAGGGTTGTTTAGTGTTACACTTTTTTCCCACAAAGATAAATGGAATCACGTTTTCTTTGCTCCATCTCTCCACAACTCGTTGTATACCGATGTCTTGAAGATCTCCTACCATCAAGTCTTGCCAAGCGATGGCTGTAAATAGCTTTGAATCGGCTACACAATTTGAATTGTTTCTACCGGCTTTGCTTTCTAAACAATAAGCCAGCAAGGCAAAAAAGAAAATTAAGATTTCATCCCCGAGTTATCAGTGGGAGACTGATACTGCTTTTTTGTCCTCTGTATGGACTCTTCAATCTGTGATAAACCCCTCGATAAAAAGCTAAGATCACAAAACCAGGGTAGGAATTCGATTCACACCCTGCCAATGGCTTAATATTTCACTGAACATCAAGAGATCTTTTCTGACCTCAACCTGACATTTGGTGGCTTTAAACTTCTTTGTACATCTAAACAAACTTTCCAGCCTCATCTTTAACAAGAAATTGAATTTTCAACTGAATTTATAAAACCTACAGAAAGGTGTACTTTAAGGTTAAATTTCCTTAAATTGCTGTCTTATACAATATTAGATACTGATTACTTAAGTCTCTACTACAAAATTTGATCAGTTTTAAGTATAAATGGTTCTACACCACCATCAGTCGTTCACATACTTGGTCCTATCAATCATTAGATTCTCTTATTTATGCCTTGCTGCTTTCTCTTTTTTTTTTTTTTCTTTGCACTTCCTGTTCACAGGTTATATGCAGAAATTGAACTGTCATTGCATTTCTGTCAGCAGTGCTTTTCTCTTACAGTATTAAATCACTTTCCTGGAATCCAGCTTTTCAATTCTGTATGCTCTCCTTAATAAGACCTGCTTTATGTCATTTATCCTTCTTTCACCCATCATGTAAAATAGTTATTGGATACACCGTAATTGATTTAAAGATCTCTACTTTGCCTTCTCCACCATCTTCAAATTTTGTATATGCCAAAGTTACCTGTGATTTACTTTAAGTATGGCAAATCGCATACATCGCCTACATTCTTCAGATCTCTCCACATTCAGCATATCATTAGGATTTTCATATTGTTTACAATAATGGTTTCAAATTATCTTCTTAATGTGAGAACAGTGCTTTACAGTCAGACTTGAAATGAGTGTTCATCTTTCTGCTGTTACCTACATTTACTTTTGAATTTATGGCATGTTCGTAGCTTTGGACTATGCACTTGGAGAAAGTTCTCTATTTTTCTTATTTATAGCAACTCGGAGAGCACTTTAAGGGCTTTACAGTCACATTCTGAAAATGTGATAAATCCTTATCCCATTCTTTTATCTGTATCTGAGGTGCTTTACTGGACCATCTCAAATGTTTCGCTATAATTTTCTGCTGGGTACAGAGCCATATCGAAATCCTTAAAAACATGTGGGCTCTCTCTCTCTTAATATATATAAGGTCCCATGTAACCAGTGCCCCTCTGGCTACGTAGAACAAACATCCCGACCCCTATCGACACACATCAAATAACACAAACAAGCATTCACAAACAGACCCCACAAGTTCATGTACAGTAACAAATTGCAATGAGACTTGACCTCCCTCCTGAATTTCTCAGCTGCCAAACCCCTCTCCTACCACAATAAACTACTCCACCGCCTCCTTGCTGAATATTTCTATTTAATCCAGTTTAAGGCCTACAACCCTATCACTGGCGGGCAAAACAGCAGTTACTATTGCAAAACCTCCTTAATCCCTTCTCATCTCGTGATATCCTATATGTTTGTGCTGTCTTTAAAGATGAAATATGCTCAGTATTCTGAAACTGTCAGTTTATTATCATCATTATTTTAATCCTGTTTATCCTTTTTACTAGTAAGCACATTTTATTTTCATTTCTGTCTTTATTTTAATCCATGCACAGTAAGCTGCCTTGTTGTTTGTTAATGTTATGCTAATGTGTTCTTTGCTTCTTTGTCTCTCTTCTTGAAATGAAATTTTAATTTTGTGATCAAAATTAAAATTTCAAATCACGAAGAGAGACCAACTCTGTTGGTTGCTATTATATAACTTCAACCTAAATAACCTAAGTTTTTAAATCTTTGTATTGGTTTACATTTTGTTTGAATCACTATCTTTAATGAAGGTTTTATGTTTAACAAGACACTAATTTTCTAAATAAAATTAGCAGTTTTTTGCTCTTTGAAAATTAATTGGATCTTTTGAAATTCCAAAATATTTTAGAAATTTTAATTAAATGTTTCATTTAACAACAATTAAAATAATTTACAAATAAATAAAATACAAAACAAAATTAGCTGGAACAAGGCTATACTTTCCTTCATCAAACTTTTAATATAGTTAGAATGCAGTAGTTCAGTTTGGCTGCATTTTTTTTTTATTTTTTTTTTTTTAGTATAACAAATTGAATAAAATAGAATACAAAACAATGCCAAAATAATTGGTGAAACTGTATTGAATTTTTTTGAAGGAAAAAAAAAAAAAAAAGGCAATCCTTATATCAACTCAAATTCTGTTTATTCAATAAGAGTTTTAGCTTTGGGAACACGAACACTATAACTTAGTTGTAATTTACTGTATCTGTCGCTGAAGATAAAACATTCAACCTTTGGAAAGCAAAAGCAACAAACAGAAGCTTCTAACTAAAAAGAAAGATTATTTTTTTTTTTTTTTTTTATTTTTTTTTTTACATTTGGATTATATATGAAAATACCAATAAAATTTCTGCAACAGGAAAATGATTTCAATATTTTTTGATTGATTAACTTATTTCCTTACATTATCATGTTGCTGCTTTTTTAATTCCATGGTGGAAGGGGGTGTTACTATGATAAAACTGTAAGAGTTTAAACAAGAATTGAAACTTATCCAGAAATATTTAACAAATTGAGTAAATGAACATGAATTTAATTTACAACAGAAAGGACATTATGGAAAGATACAGTTTCTGCCATCATAGAAGCATCTCTAAGGATTAAATTTGAAGGATAATGGGGGAAAATGGTAACTGATGCTTCACTGTACTGCTTTCAAAACAATGTCCACCCTTCTCAGTTTTGTACGAGTTTCAATAATAAAACTATTTATTTATTTATTTTCTGCTTTTTAGATTTTTTTATTAAGAATGTATATCAAGAAATGTTAATTTTATTTATTAAACAGAAAACGCAAAGGAGTCGGCAGAGATAAATGGAGTCCTTTCCTGTGAAGTTGATGTTGAAAATTCTATTCCTGAGAACAAAGTAAAGTTGGATTAATTCTTGATTTTATTTTATTGCCTAAATTATATTCTTTTTAATGCTTCATTCATCATTCTTTTAATTGTAAATATTAAATTGTTATTTTTGGAAGAAATTCATAATTGTGCTGATGTACTTCTATATTCGATAGGAGGGAGGGGAAAAAAATATTTTTAGGATTTATAGGAAAGAAGCCAAATTTTAGGTAATTTTGCTATAACTGTTAGGTTTAAATTGGTTGATAAATGTTTCATATGAAACTCCTGCATCAAAGCATGATATATTAAGTTTCACATCCTTAAGAAAGCAGGGACATTATAGATGTTGTTGATTTGCTCGGTTATTGAATTTCAAGGAAGATAATTCTCATGTTTTTTTAAATTATAGTAGTATTTTAAGTAGCAAGTACAGTTGACTCGCTATAATCCGACATTTGACAGTCCGACGCAGGTTGGTTCGAAAACCGACCTGATTGAGGTAATCACGGAGGTGAAATGCACAATCACTTGTGATGAAGTTATGTCGGCTGCAAACACTTTGATACGTTGGTGTGAGGAGAGCGAACTCTACTAAAGAACATTTTAATGTTAAAAGATATTCAAGAAAAAGCCATGACAGACTCTTTACTTAAGAAGAAACAAAAAACTATTACAGATTTTTTTATGCCGTAAATACATATGTATGTATTTTTATTTTTTATTTTAAGACATAAAATTATATTTTACATTATATACTGTAATTTTATTTTTTTAAGACATAAATGCAGTAATAAATTAGTATTACATACATGCGTATTCATTTGTGTAAAACTATGCCTAATTGAGTTTTTTTTTAATATCCTCAATGGCCCTAAAATATGTACTCAATATGTACTGTAACAATATACGTACTGTAGTATGTACAGTACTGTATATATATAACTTAAATTTTCTTGGCTTAGAAGTCAAAATTCAGTTTTAAAAAATCAACCTTTGGTAACCCAACATTTTTGATAATCCCCTCGATCCTGTAACTGTTGGATTATCACGAGTCAAGTGTATTTACAAATTACAAAAATATAAAACAATTTGATTCTTTTGATATATTGTGAAGAAATCGTTATTGTCAATCTTGGTCTAACAAGTTAGATTACTAATAGATTTCAAGATGAGAGAAATGGTCATGTGCCTTTTTACAAAATGTTATATTCAAAATAATATATACATATAAAATTGCATTTGAATGATTTGATAATTTTGTTTGAATCTTTTAAATTTCATTTGAATACTGATTTTGCTTGCATATATTTTAATAGGTTTTTAATTTTTTAAAATAAAATGATGTTAATTTGATCTTGAAAGTATCCCATGACGAGAATTTATTACTGAAATATTGAATGCCATGTAATGACTTGTAAATAATAAAGTAGTTCCCCCCTCCCCCAACCAATATTTTGAGGGGGGGGGGGAATAAATATAAATCAACAAGTATTATTCACTTTAACTAACAAATTCTCACGAATAAAATTATCTAAAAGTTACCTTCAGTGGCAATTCAAAATACTTTACGGTTTGCAAGTGATTAAGTTTTTTGCTCCCTCAACAGAGAAGTTTGCCTCCCAATCAAAATGCTGAAATTCCGCTTATGACTCCTATGTAGAATTTCTTGTAACTCTTGTGTACTGTCTTTATCAGATTCATTTTAGGAATTTTGATTTTTGCTAGTGGTAATGTAATTAATTTTGTTCTTCAGTTTGAAAAGAACTTTAATTTTGGTGTTTTTAACACCTTTTTATTCTTTTTGAAAGAAATCTGTAATATTGGAGCATTAAATGATTTTTTTTTTTTTTCCTATTCTATTTGGTCATTGATTGCCTGCCTATAATGTTTTTGGAATTAAATATTCAGGATAACTACAGTATTTGTATTAATATTTTAGTAGTTTCCTTAATCTGCTTTTCCCATATTTTGGTTCAAGCTGTAATCTGGAAGTTCGATATAAGTTTCTTCAGAACAATTTTGTAACCAATATGATGATATGAACAAAAATCTAAATATTTACCAGTGAATGTATGTTCCATATTTAGTGCAAATTGTAGTGTGTTTGGTTTTTTGTGTTTTAAGTGAGTACACAAAAATTGTATAAAGGAAGCTCTTAAGTCATTCTGTCTATCGATCTGTCACTGTCTCTAAAGACAAATGAGTGATACCTTATTGGAATCCTTACCTCTTGCAGAGATTTGGGGGGGGGGGGAGATAAAGGTCTTGATCTGCAGTCGCTTCCTGTTCCGGTCGTATAATATTTAAAAAACGGTATTCTCAACATCTCGCAGGCATTCTGAGTGGTTTTATTCATAGTGTTCAAAATATTAGAATTCTTAATTGTGAAATGGTTAGTAAACTGTGCTGTGGCTGCAATAACCACGATTCGAATCCTGATCATGACAATTCTTTTGCTCTCTCTCTTTTTTTTTTTTTTTTTTTTTTTTTTTTTTTTTTTTTTTTTTTTTTT
>JAFIDM010006943.1:5707653-5729068 GCA_023159025.1 Thereuonema tuberculata
GATCGCATTTGCTTTGGGTAGAGCTTTCGCGCGGCGAACCAAACATCAACGAGTACATTCTGCTGATGATTCCCCAATAAGGATGAAACAATTGTACAGAATTCTCGTTGATGTTGACTCTATGGGCGAAAGCATATTTATTGTCCGGTTGGCGACTTCTCTTCATTTATAAATGATTACGGACGTTAAACTTGCTTTCTAAAAATAATTACAATAAATCGAATAATAATTTAAAGAAATTAGCAAAAAATAAAGGAATAGAAAATGTTTTAATTAAAAATGGAAATTTAGGAAACATTTCAAAATCGTATTACTGTGGAACTAACATGTTTCTAAACATTGAAGTCACAGCAAATGTTTAAATTACTACTAATAATAATAAGTACATTGTAAAAGCAACAAGTAAAAAAGTGTTTTATCATTTGTATTTTAAAAGAAAGTAATGTTATATTTGTAAAAAAAATAAATAAAAAATAAGCTCAAGTAAAATACATTTTTGAAACTTTGTCCCATTAACAATTAATCAAGGATAGAAAATGAAAGTTATTTTGTTATAATTTCGTATATAGTTCGGGGTTATAAAGCCATCGATTTTGAACTTGTACTAAAATCGAAAACATGTTTATTCCAATTACATGTAGTAATGTTTCCGAAGTTAACAAAAGTAATTTCCATTTTTAATTAAAACATTTTCTATTCCTTTATTTTTTGCTAAATTCTTTAAATTATTATTCGATTTAATGTTGTTATACTTATTTTTAATTATATTTAAAACATGCCAATAATATTATATTTATCATTACATAGGCTATTCTTTAATTATTTATTTTTTTTATGTAAAATTACTTTCTTTTAAAATACTAATGTGGCCAAACTTTTGAGTTATTGCTTTTATTTTATAAACAGTAATTAAATTTAGTGGTGTTTTTTTTTTTTTTATAAGTTAAGTATTTTTCTTTGCTCAGCTTCGCTTCAACCTTGAACCAGCTGCAGCAGGCAGCGAGAAAACCCGATGTCATGCATGGCTCCCAAAGAGTGATGACGTCACATAACTATTTTAGCATTTTTTTTCACCCACTTTCAGTGCAAAGAAGCAGCTAAAATTTGGTATACGCCAACTACTTAAGGTCCTGGATAATTGATAAAAATTTCAAGGGATGTTTCCGACTGAGAAGCCTAACCATTCCCTTGGTAGAAGGAGCGACTGCAACCGTAGGCACAGAGACTGCCGCGGCAGCAGAGTCGCAACCCAGCCAAGCAGTTTTAAACGAACTAGCAAAATTTTTGAGGGCCGTACTGAGGTCACACAGTCCTTTCTGCTAAAATAGATGAACAAACTGTCAAAATGAATGAAAAACTGAGCGCCACAGCCGAGGAACTAGCTGCAAAAATCGAAGAACTATTTCAAATATTAGATTCCAAAATGGATAAACTGTTCGCCACGGTCAATGAACAGACTTTCAAAATCAATGAACAGAGTGTGAAAATTGATACACAGGAAGCGAGGCTTTCGCAAAACTAGAGCAAGGTTTTCAGAGCATCAGGGAGGAATTTCAACTCGAGCTCTGTGATTTCAAGAAGGAGATCGACAAGCAAGTGGCCCAGGTTGGAGCGGCAGTTCAACAGAAATGTGATACCCTGGAAGGCATGGTAGCCTCCAACCATAGTCAAGTTAATGAACGGATTGGATTGGTTAAGAAAGACTTGATGCTATCAGGAGCCAGGACCAACAGTTATAACCAGACTATCAACAGTGAGAAAGTAAAACCATCTCCGAACGAGCCGAGGAAGGAAGAACATAGTACCGACGGTAGAGGAAGCATGCCTAGGACACCATCAAAGAGTGGTGGAGAAACCACGGCGCCAGCCGTACCCGAGACGGCCAAGCTACTCAACAAGGTACGAACACGAGCAAATGATCAGTGTACATGAAGGAGGAGCAGGAGCAAGTTGCTCTGTATCAACAAAAAAAACTGATGAGGTTTGGTGAGATGGACCCCAGCCAAAAGACTTTGCTTCTTATGAGGTCCCCATCCTTACATTTAAAACTCGGAATCCCGACAAGTTAAGTTTTGGCTAAGGAAACGGCAAGGCTGTGAAGAGGCGATATCCCATGATAACAAATTAAGGTGAATGAAGTGAATATCAACGCCTATGTTGACACAGGGAACATGGTCACGGTGATGTCTGGGGAGTTGCTAGGAAAAGCAATCAGGATTGAAGAAAGAATTCCAAACTTCCTCGGGGCAGGAACCACCGTGATCGTCGTTAACAGAAAATGGGCGGAAGTAATTACCCGTCAAGCTATGGCTACCATTGAAGCGCAAGGTGAAAAAATGCCTCGTTACGTGTCTAATATCACAAAAGGTGACATACCCCCTCATACTGGGCATCGACTTCTTGAGAGAGAACCAGGCGGCCATTGACCTGGGAAATATGGTGATAAGGTTCCCACGACAGGCCTTACTGATCAACTCAGATGAGGAGGAAGACTGATTGATGAACAGCGTACGAACGAAGGACTTTGAGCTGGGGATCGAAACACCGAATGTAGCAGAAACTGTGAACTTACCATGCTGATCAACATCATCCTAGTGAGTCTCTAGATAAACTTTGCAGTGGACTGTGCAGTGCCGAACTGTGACTGTAAAATTATATCAAATTTGGCTTTTCACCGCCCCAAATTTAAGTAAACTGTGAATTTGACAACAAACAATGTCAAATTGTTATTTGAGAAAAAAATAGATAATTAACCAGAACTGTAATTAACTGTGTTTTGGAGAAGAAAAAAAAAAATCGTGTAAGACTTAAGTGTGGACTTCACCGAAGAAGCAGCAAGCTACTGAAGCCATCACGAAGAACAATTGTAGTTAGTTTGTAAGTAGCATAGGCTGTACGATGCATTTGTCATTGTTTGTTAATAAAGAAATATTTTTTTTTTTTTTTTTATTTAAAAAAAAAAAAAAAAAAAAAACTGGTGGAGGCGTAATGTGACTAACCGCATCTTAGCCAAGATACTGTAAATAATTCAAAAGTTTATTTTAAATTTAATAATTAAAAATATTAATAAAAATGTGTGAATTTTATTGTCAAGACAATTAAGTTCAAATAATTTTGTAATTGTGAATTTTTAAATATTTGTTCAGGCTTGGTACGCTTAGCTTAGTTACCGTAAACCGGGGTGACTTTGTGACAGAATTTGAGGTTTCCAAGATGTAACATTAATATTTTTCGTTACCCCCACTTTATAGCCGGTGATTTGGGTTACCCCATCCTTCCTCTACAAAACTGTATATATATAAATCTCGTTGCCTCAATCGTTTTTTAATAATTAATGTAAAAAGTTGTCACAAACTCACCCCCCAGCTGGGGGTGACTTTGTGACAAGCTCTTTTTGAATTAGAAATATATGGGAGAAAGAAATATCACAAATTCAAACCACATACTTTGTATTTAAAACCATTTTTACTGTTTTCAATGAAAGGGTTAAAAGATTTAAACAGAGTAAATTATACATTTATGTTGGGAAAAGGAAACTGGATGTAACATGAAACATGAACACTTTTTCCTACTTCTTAAGCAAATCAGTCTGAATTTTTACATTTAAATTAGTGTAATTGAACAACTTTAAAAGGTCCTCTATTATTAATTTTTTTGGGAGGATCAATACGAAACAAAACTTCTTTTTGATACAAAATTGAGCCGGGTTTCAGTTCTTTGTATTTTCACACTGAACTTCGTTCTTGAGAAGAACTAATTTATGTAGCTATTCTGTAGATTCCTTCCAATTGTTTCCACTCTTTTCCATTGCGCTGACAATTACACTGTCCAGTCTATCTCTTCTCTATCACCTTTCCTCAGAAAAGCTCTCCTTCAAAGTTGGCAACTATGTGATCTCCTTGATCATATTCTGTTTCCGTGGGCGGAGTGGGTGAAGCTCGCATAGGAATCTCATCATATGAATACTCTTCGTACAAGTCTAAACTTGAGTCCTCGGCATTTTAAAATATCGTTATGTACACTGCAAGACAAAATATCTAGGTTAAAACACAGTAAAACAATCGCGGGGTGAATGTGACGCTGTCACAAAGTCACCCCGTCAATCTTTGATTTTTTACATAATGGTTAATAACTCATACAAAACTCGTCCAATTAACATCATTTTACAATATATTGTACATAATATATTAATGTTCAATAATAAATAGCTATTGAACGATATCCTCATCTGTATTTCGCTGTGCAAATCAAAGTTGACGGTAAACACAACAATGCTTCAAAAGTGGTTCTTGGCAACAATGCTTCTGGCTCACCGGATCGAGGCGCAAAGAGTTTGACAGTCGACTGTTAGGCGCCAGCACACATGACACCAACTCATGGCAGTGCCCATTGCCTGCTTCTCCCTAGGTTCCGGGCGCGAGATTATAAATAAGAAAAATTGACCACGCGTCACAAAGTCACCCCACTAGTCACAAAGTCACCCCGGTTTACGGTAATTTAATTGTTAGTTAGGGATTTTCCGTTATCTGCACCTGGTATGATGCAATCATGCACCTGCATTTGACTTAAAGGTCAAAGCCATCCTTATTTGGTATTGAAAAGTTTCTAGCGATCTGATTGGTGTTTGGATTGTGAGGCATCAATTTCTTGGAAGTTGATAAAGTCATCTGACCTTATTTGGTCATGAATGCTGTATTGATCTGCCATTGACTAAAAGTGCAGTGATGTAATATGCCATTAGCTTATTTAATGGTTGGCATCGAATTTGACGCTCTCTTTTGCAGGCGCTCTCTTGCTCTCACCCGAGCAGGAAGTTCAAGGGACCGTTCCACCCACCTTGATACTAGATAGTATCACCCATTTTAGATGTTACGATGAGATAGGTTGAGTTAACTAAGTTATTCAGTTAGGGACCGGGAACCAAGGATATATCCCTTATTTGCAGTTAACTCTTATGCTTTGTTAATTCCATTACAAAAGGAATTAAGTGAATTTAGCGCTTGAAAATGAGTACTTTTGAAGTTAAAAATTTATATCTTTAAAAATTAATATAAAAAAATGACATGTTTTGGCACCTTTAGTTGCCTGTAGGCTAGCAACCAGTGATGATACAAACCTGGGAGTGGTCTCATTTTAAAGCTGTTGAATGGGGCTTTAATATGATATGCCACAAAATAGGGGTTACAAAAAAAAAATGAAAATTTGAATTTCTGAAAGTGGTAATTTTAAAAATTTCAAAAAATTATCAAAATTAGTTTGTAATGTCTTGATACATATGGGTCATTCCACAGAAAACGTACCTTTTTAAGTACAAGGCACTTATTTACTTAAGAAATATTCAAAGTTCTTCTTTCAGTGGTTATAAACAGCAATACAAACCAAGGAAGATATGAACATTGGTATTCTTTGTTCTTTCATTTTACTTCTATTAAATTTTTAAACAACAATGAAGATATGTAAACCTCCGTTACATGTCTCAAGTGCTTCGTCAGAAGGGTGGTTAATTATTGCATGAATTTAAGGAAATATTGAATGAGTGAGTCACATTGTATTTCTTACATTAAAAGGTGAAGTGCAGTTCGACATAAAAAAAAATGAGAAAATGTTAGCTTGAACATATGTTTTCAGTTTTGAAAGTTTGTCACAGACTTCCCATTAGATGGCAATAGTATTCACAGAGTGGATGAAGGAGGAAAAGACGCCACTTTGTTTTAGCTCTGTCTTGTGTTTGGAGTAAAATAGTATGGTTTAACTACATTCTATCTAACAGTTTCTTCAGGATTGTCAAGACGGTTCTCATCTTTGTGTATCCTCCGTTCTCAACTTAGACAAATAAATAACATTGAGAAAATACATAGAACTTGTTGAAATTATTCTTAAATACGATTCAATTACTTTTTAAAGGATGATCACGAGCTAACCTCACAATAAGCATGACAAACTAGGGAAATTTTGCAGAATGTATCCTCCGTTAAATTAACATTGAATGGAGGATATTAATTTCGTAACAGAGGGTACAAAATCATTTATTTAAATACTATGAGTCTCAATAATTGATTTAGTATATATACTATATTATTTATTATCATTATCTCAATAATTAATTTAAAATATTTATGATATTGGAATATTTGTTTATTATTATGGTAAATTTCTTTTCTGCTATTTTGCGATAAGTTAATGTTCTGTTTAACCACTCAGTTTCAGAATAAATTGAAATTTTACTTAAATTATGAGTTATGCTTTTAAAATATGGTAGATTTCATTACTGTATCTTGTACTCTGTTACAGTTGTGTATCCTCCGTTCATATCAAAATTTTATTTTATTCCTTATTTCATGAAAAAGGAAGAAACAATGTAACTATTCATTTTGTAATTCATAGGAGCAATAATACTGCTTAGAAAATAAATTTCAGATTTGTTTGTCAATATTTTTTTTTAAACATTTTTGTCTCTTAAAAGGTAC
Organism: Thereuonema tuberculata; assembly: GCA_023159025.1. Classification (NCBI taxonomy): domain Eukaryota; kingdom Metazoa; phylum Arthropoda; class Chilopoda; order Scutigeromorpha; family Scutigeridae; genus Thereuonema; species Thereuonema tuberculata. Next base: position 5,714,121 of record JAFIDM010006943.1, read on the forward strand.
GTTTTCTGTGGAATGACCCATATAGCAAAATTCTATCATGGGATCTCAAAGGGCTCTGGAGATGCAGGGCTTCAAAAATACAAGTTTTGTAAAAAATATTAAAATTAGTACAGTTTCAGAAAATTGAATGGAACAAGCAACACATTACAATGAAACAAGCACTGGCTATTGTTTATATATTTATTTTAAAATAGAAAAAGGTCACATACACACTTACCATTAAAAATCCGATATTACATGAGTAAAGTTAAGGCTTAATAAATCAGCACTTCAGTTATGTTTGTTTTGTCTTATGAAAACTTCAATTTTTGGAAGATACCCACACATTTGTTCACTTCACTGTCTGGTAAACTGTATGTTTGGGCAGTTTGAGTGATGGGGTTCACTTTGCATATCACATCTGCAGAAGGGATCCAGAGTGTATCAGGTGATGTGGGAGATATATTGCTTAGCCAGACAAAAGAGACTGGTCACGTGATTTACTGGTTACTCCGACTTCTTTCTCGGCGTGAAAATAGGGGAGATGGACATGCGCCGACAAGGACAGAAACAAACGACGTATAAACGAGAGATGCATAAAATTAATGCGAGAATAAAATACACACACACAGAATAAGAAATACAAGTATAATAAACTTTTAGAATGTTGTTCTCCCCTTTGGGCTTGTTCCATTGTTTTGGCAGTTTGCCAAACCCAGTCTTTATCGCTTGGGCAAGCAGTATATATGAGGGTGATGAACCTGAAGGGTGGAGGAATGTAACTTGCACTTTACTGGAATCTTCATCTTTAGCGAGAACATATGAAATTTTTTAGTGCCTGATAAAGTTACAGCTGTACTGTACTGGCTGGCCAGTTCTTCAGTTTTAATGTATTCTTCAATTGTCACAAATCTAAAGTCTGTTAGATATGTTCTGATGTGCCCATTCAAACAGTTGCCTTGCATTCATTATTTGGTCCTCATAGGGTCTTTATAGGCTTGCTCTGGCTGCTAGTCTTTTTACTGTGGCCCCCACCCCATCGCATGGACCTTTTCCATGTGCTGTTGCTGCAAAATGCCATTCAAAATCTTGCTTGTGATTACACAATTTAAGAAAGTTTTTTTTTTTATTTTTGTACTGCGCTGCAATAAAATTTAACAGATTAGGCAGTATAACTAGAACATCACAATTGAGCAGTAATTTGAAAGCAATTTCATGATACTGATAAGGGTAATATTTTCAGAAACTAAAATTCTTAACAAAATTGCTTGTATTGGTGATGTCTTTCGTCACACAAGAATTTTTAAGTGGTTATATTACTATTTATGCATTAACTATCAGACAAGATGAAATCTTCGTCTTTGATAGAAAGTCAGTGACATAAGTTAGTGTTAAATTGTTATATTTCACAAAAGACAGAAATGATGTAAATCGGACAGAATCTTTCTCAAGACTTGGAATCTGATGCACTATTTAATTAGCATTAGGAAGCTAATTCTGTTGTCAGATCTTTGTTCCTTGATAAGCAAAAATAAATAAATTTGAAATAAAATTATTATTTTGATTTTTATACTAAATTTAAAAAACAATTTTGTATTTTTTTATTATAAACTTTTAAACTAAAACAGATTACTTCTCTTTAAAAATAGTTCTGTTAATCCTCTAACTCGGGTTCACCGACATCAACTATTGAAGTTACATCTTTTCTTTTCAAACTAAAACTGCATTATTTTGAAAGGAACCATTGTGTTCAGGTGCTTCAAGCATTATGAAATTGTATGAAAATATCTCTTAGCCACATGTGCAAATGAGTAAGATTTTACCAATGAATAAAAAGTTGTTTTAAGAGATCTTTGAATCATTCATTCATTATCTAGATAAATATTGTCACACCCTCACTGTGAACATGCCAGCTTCGTTTTCAATTGTCACTAATAATACCCTGATAATGCTACAAACATTTGTGAAATTTGATAAAGGCTGCCTTGTTGGACTATTAAGATGCCAGCTGGTTGTGTTGACAAATTGCCCACTATCCAGGGGATTCATTGTCAAATATGCTGTGATGGCTTTGGTCAGCCCATGCAGACAATTGGTGGAGAGAATGGTTTGATAGTCAGACAATCCAAGCTGTTTTTACAGTTTATCTGTCCACTATCAAGTGAGATGTAGTGTTCTCGATGTATCATCCTGTCACGTCATACACTATTGCACGAAGACTATATAGAGACAGGGCTGCATTATCATCACCCATTAAGACATCTGCTATTTATCATCACCCATTAAGACATCTGCTATTAACCCCATTTTTTATTTGTCTGAACTGATGTTATACTGAAGATGCATGAACAGACTAAATGGTATTGCGTCATATTTTGGTGCTACTGTCTTTGAGTGGACCAGCACTGCATTTGCATATGCAAGAAGATTGGACATCTATCACATTTAGTTTTAGTTATGACACAGCACACCACTAACATAAGTGTATTAATGTAGGAAGCCATTTCCAATAACAGTGGTAGTGGTAACAAGGCTGTTAACAAGCACAGCAATATATTCGAGAGATCGTGAAATTAATCATGTTCTTTGTTATGTTTACAAGAGACCATTTCCCTGCAGAATAACACTTTCCAATATGGTGTTTTTTCTCAGGAATTTCTGTTTTGTTTAAGACCTGGTTTGGCTAGCCAGATCTTGTCTATTAATGAGAATGTCTAGGATGTGCCAATATTAGAGAACACTTGGCAAAATCTGTCACAGTACATCGTATAAGAGATTGGACTCTGTGCAAAGCAGAACATCAGTATGCATGCCAAATTGGCTTTATCCTAGATACTAAGCTGCTGCATTTATAAGTGTTTTTGCTGTGATACTGTAATTTATTTTTTTATTTTTTTTTTTATCTTTTCGTTTGACATTGGATGTACAACTTTCGTTGTGATGAGACAATACCTTTAAAATCTGTCCTCTTTTTTTTTTTTTCCAGAAAAATATTTGCTAAATTAAATAATAATTAAAAAAATATTTTGTTTTTATGCAAATACTATTTTTGGCTCCAAACTAAAACTGTACAAAAATTTCTAATAAAAAAAAAATGTTTCAGCTGTTTCATGACTTGGAAATTCAATTATCTTAATCATTGCCCTGGAAGTTTCTAAATGTTTGTTGTTTTTTTCTCCATCGAGTTAAAACTTGAATAAATAATAAAGATTAAATAAATCTATAATTGAGTTTTCCATTTAATACTTCACTAATAATACTATTTCAAAGAAAAACAAAAGAAACATATGTTAACTAAAGTAATTTGGTTAAGTTAACAAATGTTATTCTTTAATTGTTTAGGATCCTTATTTTGAGCACCAGAATATTTTATATAATGTAATAAATCGCTGTCAATAATATATCTTATTTAATCTTACATGTGTTTTTATATTGTTTTTGTTATTATTTTAATTAAAAGAAATTATATTAAAGCCAGTCTATTTATTTGTTGTTTTAGAGAACTTCATTGAGGAACTATTCTCATAAGGATTCATGTGAAGACCTAATAACATTTTCACCTTTTACACCTATTGGTAAGTTATTTGTGTTTTTTACAGTTCATGTACTTAGAGAAATTTCTGTGAACATTTAGTATCGTTATTCAATTCTTTTGTTGTTTATTTAACAATAGATTATATATTTTTTCCTTGAATCAAATAGAATGCTAGCTATATTAAGAAAAATTGGGTATTTTCTGAAAAATTACTTAATTAAATATGAAGATGATTTATTGATTGTACTGTGTCAGAATTACAGTGGCAAGATCTTAATGTCTTTGCTTAGAATAAATGACAGCTATAAATAGGTAGAATTCAAGGCAAGTCAGGAAAATACCCCCTTCCAATCTATTTTAGAGTGAGGGTAAAAACAAATAAATGAAAGAAGTTTCAGCTTTGAGTCAGACCTTGAACTATCACGGAAGTAGTTGCAAAGTTGGCTATTTCAATATTTGAATAATATATACTGCCTTCTGATAATTATTCAGATACCCATAAGAGAATAAAGAAATGATACTTGTCAGTCGTTTGCAAAGAATGAAGAAAGTATGCAGGAAATATAAAAAATGCAGGTCATGGGAAGGAGCTTACGGAGTTCCATAGCTTTTGTAATTACTTGCTCCAGTATATATTTGGATCTTCGAAAATTAGTAGTAGCCAGTGGTTAAAATAAAAGCAGATCAAGGGTGATGCAAAATTGAAAAGATTTTTAAATCCTACCAAAGAGTTCTTAGAAAAAAGGAATGGAGCTACAACATACCACAGTACATATACAAATAGCAAATGAACTTTGGAATAGTTTGTTTTTCTATTCTTCCAAAATCCATGAAATAGGTGCCAGTTTGTAGCACTGTCAGTTCTGACAGTTAAGTTTGCATTTAAAAAATTAAGTAATACCTATTATAGGGAATTAACTCAACAGGGATGTTTGGATAAGGAAGCATCATAGTAAGGCTGCTTCAGGTAATTCTGATCAGAACCATTGATCACTTCAATCGCCTTCTACACCTTAACAACATATACATTTGCATTGATGTTTTGAAGTTAAGGTTACTTAGTATATATTGTGTATTATATCTTATTTAGCTGGTATAATAAACCTATATTTTTCTTTACTATATTCTTGATCTCCATACATTCTTTACTAGAAAGTATATAAGTTTTTGTGGAAGAATTGCACATGCTTCAGATGCTAGAAAGAATTCAAGAATTTATTGAATTCACATTAAAAGGGTGACACAATGTTTACCAGTGACATCCCAAAACAGCTGTTTGTCGCTATATTGACGATCATCAGTTGAGAGTAGTCACTGTAAACACACTAGATCTCAATATAGAGGTGAATATAAACACAGTCTTTTAATGTGTTTATATATTTTAGGAACTTTTTCTTTCTTAACAATGTGCATAGAAAATTCTTTGAGGCTACTGGAGGGCAGCACAAGAATTTCTTTTACTTTATTTTTAATGTGTATTTTGTTTTTAGTTTGTTTTCTGGAGGTGCCATTCCAATTCCTACTTCTATTTATATTTACAATTTATTCAATTCACATGAAAAAAAAAATAATTTAAGGAAGCTATTTTAATTCAAATGTTTTTACTTGTATATATGCAACAATTGCATAGCATTACATAAAAGTATTACATTTTCAACAGAACATGAAAATATATTATTAAAAAACAACTTTTCAAAAATTCAGCAGAAAAATTATTATTCTTCAGCAACATCTATATTTTTTTCATCATAATATTCTGTTCTTTCATACCTTGAATTGAATAATTTGTGCTTAGTAATTTGTTTTGATTTTTTCCAATTATTACATTTGATGATTTGCAAAATTAGTCATTTTTAGCTTCTTTTCTAAGAAAATGATGTTAGTCAGATCAATCCCCCCCCCCCCTTCAACTTACCTAACCCTTCCCTTTATAATTTTGAACCACTCTATGGATCTTCTTAAAACTTATAGACAATTTAAGTTTTATATTTGAACTTTTTTTAAGTGGGTCCTTGTAAAGTAAAACTCCCATAGAAAAGGTATTCTAAAATTTTCTGTCTCTTGCTATTCTGGAGTCCATGATGTTGTCAAACCATTTCTTTCTCGGCCTTCCTCTAGGTCTTCTCCTATCCAATTGTCCCTCCAGCATCAGCCTCTGCAGATTGTCTTGGCTCGTCAGGTGACCGAAATATTTCATCTTTCTCTCCCTTATGGTCTTAATCAAGGATCTCTCGTATTCAGACAATCTCAGTACCTTTACATTAAAAAAGGCAGCTACAGTGTGCTTACTACATACACAGAAATAACAGACATAGGATGCACGGAAAGCCTTTTAAATGCAATGCTTTTGCAATGGTGCAAGGCAAGCTATTTAAAGTCCAACCCAATGCAATGCTATTTTTAAAAAATGGCAGTGGGGTAATTTAAATAATTAAGGGTGATAAGGATTGTTATAAGGAATTGAGGTTAAAAGCAGTAAATCTATAACTGTGAGTTTGTCAAGAAGGTTATTATATTTTAATTTATCTTACATTAAAAAAAATACCAATGACAACTACATGATTGATTAGCCAACGCCAGCTCTTGGCATTTCTGCCATTAAGCGCCGCGCTGACCAGTAAAGATGAGCCAGAAAATAGATACCAGTTTCTGTCGTAGAATTTCGTAAATCTTCTAATTCTTTGCAACTATGCAAGTGCTCCACATTCATAGAAGGTTGTTCACAAAGTAAACATTTATCAGTTGTTAAAACGCCTATTTTAAATAGGTGAGACGCCAGATAGTCATGGCCAGTGATACAACGGAAAACTGCCACTGAAATAGGTCTGGGAAGATTTCTACTAATGGGACCAGAAGAAATTAGTTGTTCCCATTTTTTTCCATCAGCAGCTCTTCTATTTTCCATATCATAGAATCTATGTACCGCAAAGTTAACTCTGGTCTTAAATGAAAATAGGGATGGTACTGCTACAGGTTGAGGGAGAGATGTTCCCAATTTAGCTAGTTCGTCCGCTCGATCATTACCCTGTGTACCCACATGACTTGGGATCCATTGTAGTTTTATTATCCGGCCTAACTCTTGCAGTGAATTCAATTTTTTTCGACATCTAATAGTTATATCGCAATCAGTACGATGATTACAAGCAAGTGCCTGGATGGCGGCCTTAGAATCTATGAAAAGAACAGTTTTTTTATGTGTTTTAGTAACTGCTAAAATATCCGTCACTCTTTCTATCGCTGCAATTTCTCCTTCATAATTACTGAGGGGTGCTCCAACAGCAAAATGATCTTCAAAAAGCTTGCAGTAATATCCCGCTCCCGTAGCGCCTGACCCTGGATTAAAGGATCCGTCGGTGTAGACATGAAGCCATTCATGCTCAAGGTACCTTATATGGATCGTTTCTAATGTTGCTTGTCTTAATTCCTCAGTTAAGGAGAGTGATTTAGGTGTATTATGTCGTACTAACTGTAGTTCTGCTGTTGGTAATCCCAATAAGATTTCTGAGGGTAAAGGGAGGTTCTTTATTTCTCTGAATTGTATATTGTATTTCTGTGTGATATCCTCGATCTTAGCTATTGGAGTTTTTTGAGTTTTTAATCTATTATTAGCTGGACGATACTTATTCCAAAAGACTGGGCGTGTGCTTTTCATTCTCGCCCATGTTTTTAACAATGCTTTTTCTCGTCTAGCTTCTAAGGATTCAACGCCAGTTTGTACTTCTAAAGCTTTAAGAGGTGTAGATTTAGCTCCTCCAGTTATTATTCTCAAGGCTGTATTTTGTACTTTATCTAGTTTAGTTAATTGTGTGTTACTAGCTATTGTCAGCAATTCACCTCCATATTCCATTACGGGTCATACATAGCTTTTAAACGTTGTGGTAAGAACTAACTACAATGACAACTACATAACTTGTTTGAGAAATTGAAAAGTCAGGTAGCACAAGAAGTAAAAGTTCCTGTAAACACCAGCTGAATAGACAAATTGTAGCCTTTAAATTAGCTTGCCTTAATACGGGGAAACCGTTTAAATGATAGTTCGGCAAATCCTAGGACCTTTGTGGAGTAATTTGAAATCTGAAGATTAAACGTCGTTTCCCCAACTTATAGGCAGGCATTTTAAGCTTTTGGATCCTTATGACACAAAAGTTGTTGTTGATGTAACTAAACACAAAATTCCCGTTCTGTTATAGAAAAGTGTGCCAAAATAAGCACAAAGTATTCCTTCTTGTTTAACAATTAATCCCTTACATGCCAAGTGATCGCTAGCAGGGATTAATTGATTGGCTTTTTTATTCTTTATTTAGGTTTTGATGTTTTTTTAATTGGAGGGCCGTTGCGGTGTTTACTTTTGTTTTCTTTATATGTTTTCCGAGTTCACTGAGATGTAAGATACTGGGCGGATCCAACTGACGATGGTCAGGAAACCAGAAATGGTCCATCTTGGATTCCAGGTATCACAATTTCAAAAAACAGATCAGTCTGGTGCGTTTTTCTTTGATTTCTCATGTAATTGTTTGTATGCAGTTAAACCTTATGCATCAATAAGAATGGACGAGGCCAAGTGTTTACTAAGAGACATCCCAGAACAGTGTTTCACCCTTTTTTCAGATCATCAGTAAACAATAAGAACTCAATACAGAGGTCAATAGGAATAATCGTCGGAAAGAATAAGGAAGGAATAACAAAAAATACACAATAAAAAATAAAGAAGAAAGTCATGTGCTGGTATTCTTCTGGCCTCAAATGAATTTTCTGTGCACATAAAAGAACAAAAAGCTCATAAAATACTCCCAACTAATGATCACCAAAAAAGCGTGAAACAGCTCTTCTGTGATTTCACTTACTAAACACTTGGTCGCACCCGTTGTTGTTTAAGAAATTTAAAAGTTCATTTAATCATCACTTGATATAAATATCAAACCATAAAATAGCATACTACTTAAGAAGGAACACTGTGATAGCATTACATTATGTCAATAAATTTGATCTTTCCTGGCATTTTGTATCAAGGATTTTATACTCCATTGTTTCCTGTTGATACTGTTTTCAGATTACTAATAGTTGATAACTAAAACAGTTTAGTCAATCAAATTTTAATTGAATGAAGTACACAAGCTTATAGTTAATACATTATAGCTTTTTTTATTTTTACTTATAAATATTTTTTTCCTCACAATTATTTTTAGAAAACAGATATCCACATCGTAATTTCAAGTCAGAAAGGTATGTCAACTTATTTTTTTCTTTAGTTTTCATTTTGGCAAATAATCTGAAGAACTAAAATAAATTTACTATTCGCTAACTTTACAATCACTTTTGCACAAGCTTTTGTTATAACCTATATTTCCCCCTTCACATTCAATACCATAGACCACTCCCGTCTTATTTAAATGATTGGCATCAGTTTGTTATTTGTGAGACTGGAATTAATGAGTATTAATGGGTATTTTTAGCTTATAAATTTAAACAAATAAAATCAAATTGTATTGTCATTTGAAATATATCATTGCTAGTAAATGCAATTTTATTATTAATGTTAAGAAAAGTTTACATCATGTAATAACCATTCAAGTCAAGTGAAAACAATCATTTCAGTAAATTGGAATTAAATTTGAAGGAGGGGGGGTTGATCGCTGCTGTTGTAAAATTTGTAACAGTTATAAATAATAAATATTTATGAATTTTGTCATAATTAGTAAGGAAACAATCCTTTTAATCCCTTTTACCAACTATGTATAGACAGCAGTAGTACCATTGTATATTTTTTTCCATACTAAATAAATGTTAGTAGTTTTGGAACATAATGTTTTATTTAGCTGGGAACTTTTAGTTCTAAACATGCTATAAGGGGCATTCAAAAAGAAACGAGCCGGAGGCCTAGGAACAGAAACCAATACCTGTATGTCAGAAGTATTGGCCCTGGCTGTTGAGGCACTTGTCCCTCTGCGACACAAGGCAGTGAATGGCTGTCTCGTAAAATTCCCGGGGCTGCATTGTGAACCAGTTCTGCACGTACTGCTTGACGTCGTCGTCCAAGGTGAATCGTTTGCCCTTCAACTGCTTACAACGCGAATGACCGCGTTGGACGATTGACGCATGCTTCTGCTAACTTTGGTCACAAGACTTGCTAGCGGCGGGCTGTGAACTTCCGCACTCACTCGTTTCGGAACCATTTTTGGTTTCACATGCAACGATATTACCTTTCTGTCACCGGTTTGTCCATTCCACACTTCGGCTTGTTTCTTTTTGAATGCCCCTCATATAAATAGTGCTACAAAATAAATAAATATACAATGTATAATCAAGCTAAATATACTCTTATTTTTTTTAAGTAAAATACTTAATGTATATAGTTGTACTTGGATTTTGTATATAAGAGTTGTGCAATTGCTGTATGAGTTTTTGTAGATGAACTTCATTGGATACTGTAACTCAAAGTTAATTTTCCTTTTTCTATTATTTAGAGTTACAAGAAGGTCTGTTCGATTGCTGCTGCAGAATCAAGTTGATCTTTTCTAAGGAGTGAGAATAAGGGTGTTAATTATTGTAATATTTATATTCGTATTCTTCTCGTTATTTTTCATACTGAATCTTATCAATACGTTTTAAAGAAAGAAAGAAAGAAAAACATGAAAATAAGTACAAAAAAAAAGTATTATAAGGAGGGTTGGACCACATTTATCTGAATGAATTTTCTGATATGAGAAGTCTAAAAAAAAGTCACGATTCCAACATCTGTTGTGCTCTATTTGTCTGCCCTGCATTCGATGAATGACCCTACATCGTAGTATCTATTGGAGGAGGCTGTGCTGCAGTGTGGCAAGGGGAATCTTGTTCCAATCCTCCTGACAGGCTTTCCTCAAACAGCCACAGTTCAAGGTCGTCATTTCGTTGGCCATTCGTGACATATAGGACATTATTGTGCTGGCGGTATGACACGTTGCTTTGTCCTGATGGATCCATACTTCAGACAACGCAGTACTGTACAGTGCTGGAATGTCGCTGAGGTAGAATGGTTGTAAGATGTTTTCCTGATAATGCTTAGCATTAACCTTTGCCTTTCCATCAATTTGTCGCAAAGGCAACTTCCCCCGATGGCTGTAACCAGTGACGATCATGAAGCCCTTTGAAAACTTTTCCTACATTGGTGGAACCATTCTGAACGACCTTTAGCATCACGATGACGATAAAAAATTGCAAGTGGTTTGTTACAGTCATTGAGATAAACTCATCCTTCATCCAGTGTCACAACATACTTCCCTTTTTCGCCCGATAAATGCTCTTCATACAACTTTCGACTGTTTGTCTTAGGTTCGGCGATGTGTCGAGGCAACAGCCTATGAAATATTTATTTATTTTGTAGTGCTTCTTTAGATGCAGGTCCCTATGAATTATGCGTGTTATGGTTGTTTTGGAAACTTCCGTTCGTTGTTCAAGACTTCTATGGGTGCTGGGATGATCTTTCATAATATTTTGGTTAACCTTACAGACAACTGCTGAAGTGGCAGCGCTTCGTGGATGTGGTTTGCAGCCCTCTGGTTTCTTCCTCACTTCACTAACAGGTTTCAAATGTGACTCAGCAATAATTATACTAATGGACTTGGAAGTTTTAAAATTTTGTTGCTTACACATTTCTGTTATTCTGGAATAAGAATATTTCGCATCGGAAAGGGCTACAACATACCCTTCCCACCAAACCGGTACTCGTGGAGCCATTCGAACACATAACACTAATGTACATATTTTAACACTGACTACACTCGCTCAGCAACAAAAACAACGGGATTTCCGGTTCAATTCGCGTGCACCTAACAATGTGCTGTTAAAAATGTTCTTATAAATGTGGTCCAACCTTCCGTAGAAATCCTAATGTATATTGTTTTGTATATTAAAAAAAAATTATATTTAAATAAAGTTTGAAAGTTTTAAAATTGAATGAGATAAGGAGTGTTCATATCAAATGAACATTTTGGTATCGATTTGTGTTCAGTTTTTTTTTTTACTTAGTCATTTGCCACTTAATTGATAAAGTAGAATTTCCAGAAAAACAAAAGCCATAAAAGAAGTCAGATTTGTTATAGCTAAACTTGTTCAAAAATTGTAACTAATCAGAGGCCACAGTGCATCAATGTTCCATGGTGTAGATAGTTACATTAAACAGTATTTCTGTACATGGTTCATTTTAGTAAGAACCAATACTATCATTAATAAATGCAGCTGTTTTCTACAACGTATTAATATGAGTATCTTTGTATCTTATCCAACAATTGAAATGCAATTATTGAATTTAGCTGGCTAATCATTCTCTTCCTATTACATTGGGGTATTTTGTAATTAACTATTAGAGCAATAAGAAAGCACAGTTTAGATAATCAAACAGAGTGTCAACTATAGGTAATCCTCAACTTATGGAGTTTCATCCTAATAGCTTGGTCAAAACATTAAAATTAAACAAATAAGAAAACAGTCTAGATAAATTAGGTTTTTTATTAGTAACTGTTTTACATAAGTATACGTAATAAATTGAAATTTACATTTGGATACTGTAAATGAAACGATTTCCTAGTACTGGGTCTCAGGAGAGGAGAATTTTTATGTCATTGATTAGGTTTGTGAGACTATTTACAACTATTATAGTAGTAATGGCTACTCATCCAGCACACTAGGTCACTTAGTACATTTGTTTTTGTTTGTTTAATCTGCTTCAAGTGGAAATTAAGAATGGCAGCATTCTACAATCAGAAACATTGGCTGACATGCATCTGATTTATGGGGCTGCCATTGGACAAGGAAGAGTAGCTGTGAGGCTGTACCAATAGCGCTTCCCCGATAGAAGTCCAAGTTGTAGCACATATTCTCGGTGTGGATCATACTCTCGTTTGGTGAGTGTTGAATGATCGGCATTTCTATTCATTTCATCGACAGAGGGTTCAGGAATTACAACCTGCGGATTATCCTCGTCATATGGAGTTCGTACGCTGATTTCTGCAGCAAACCGTTGTGCAGCCTGATTTTCCAACCTACTTGCTTCTCACAATTGAGGCCACTTCCACTCATGAGGGTGTGGTTAATGCCCACAATTCTCATGTTTGGATGGAAGAAAATCACCATGCCATGAGGGCGTATAATCATCAACGATTTGCCATCAGTGTTTCTGAGGGTATCGTCCACGATAAATTGATTGACCAAATGTGTTGCTCCGACTCAGTGGACAGATTTACCGAGTGTTCCTTGAAATAACGTTGCCGGAACTGTTGGTGATGTACCCTTTGCTGTTCAGAGAAACGGGGCTGCTGCACATTTTAACCATGATGTGAGGCATTATCTTAGTGACAAATTTGGTTACTGATGGATAGACTGGGTGTACTGGTCATCCAGCCATTGAGATCTCCCAACTTAACATGCCTTGATTTCTTTTTCTGGGGATACATGAAGAATATCTTGTATGAGACTCCAATTGACTAAAAAAGATCTCGTTGAAAGAATCGCTGTCGCCGCTGCATATACTGGGAAATGCCAGGAATCTTTGAGTATATATAACAATCCATTATTTGATGTTGTCATGCATGCAATGATGTTGCCGGTTTGAACACCTTTTGTCATGACTGAACATATTTTAACAATAACGTCCATTCATTTCTGTCCAGATTCCACCACCATTTCTGAACACACCCCCAGAGCTTAAATATGTCAGCGGACATACATTTATTAGCAAAAAACCTTATCTTGGTGTTCCAATCTACCATTAAAATCTGTACAGAGAGTTTTGCTACACCCTGTATGGAATAACAAATTGGGCAAGACATACCTTTCAGAGAATCCCCTTTTCCACTATTATGTTCAATATGTACCCTATTACATCAGAAAATCGCTTTGCAGTATAGTTCGCACTGTTGTAGGGATAATCAGGGAAATACAGGACCACTTCTCCTTTGTAGCTTTCCAAAGGCTATCAGGTGAGCTGAAATGTCAATTCTCTGGGCGTCTTTTAGTAAGTTGAACCCACAGAAATCCACTGGACTTGCATCTGGGAAGTAGACAGGGTTGTGCTTGAAAGGTATGGCTTTGATCACAGTTTCTAGCTCCATGTATTCATAAAAGGCTACGATATGGCTAGTAGCTAGTGGATATGAACAAACATTGTGTCCATTCTAGAGGCCAGGATTGATTTTCATATTTTTTATAGTGAAACCTCTCAAATCCGGCCCTCGGTAATCCGGTTCCCACAGTATTCCGGCCTGGTCCTGAGTAAAAAAAAAATTTTTTAATTTCATTTGTTTCCCTATCCGCACGTATTCATTATGAGTGAAAAAAGAAAAAAAAAAATTTGTCACTATAGAACAGAAGCTTAATGTGTTAAGGATATTCGATGCAGGGGAATCTGCAAAACAAATATCACTAGAGCTTGGTGTCGGAAAAAGCACATTTGAGTGCAAAATTATGAAAATGGAGTTAAATTAATTAAATCTGGCATTATGTCTTCATAAAAATTGAGGTTTTAGAAACAGTCTGGCTTTTCTTTAATCCGGCCTACTGGGCGCCACATTAGGTCGGATTTGAGAGGTTTTACTGTACTATCCTTCATATCTGCAGTTTGCCCTTGCGAGACAATATTGTAATGTTGTGGTTTGTGAGTACAAAAGGACAGCAACACAGTCGGATGGAGTGCTTGGAAGTTCTACATATCTATATTTAAAAACAGAGGTTTTTATACAAATGAACAAAGAAATCACCTGTCATTGGTAGGTTTGAAAAACAAAGGAAAGAGTTAAGAAAAGAGGTGAAGGGGCGTGGTCAAGGTCGTTGACCTGAGCTATCATAAAACTAACGGTTATTTTAAGGGAAGAAAAATAAGAGAATAGAATTTAGTTAAAAATATAAATAATAAATAAATAAATGAATGAATATAAAAATAAATCATTACAATTACTCCCTCCAACAGAATTTTCGCCCCGAAAATATATACAAGAATACATGAAATGCCAAAAAAAAAAAAAATATATGGGAAAATAAAATTACTTACAATTATTTACAACAATACTTATTTACCCCATACATTGTCTGATCCACGTATTCTCGACGGCACAGAGAGAAAAAAAAAATTACTACTGTAAAAGCACTTATTTTCGCGAGCCGTAATTTTCGCGAAAATGAAGATATCGGTGATTTCGCGAATTTTATATGAACAGAACCGAATTCAACCGAAAAAAGTAATTCGCGAGGCTTAAATTTTCGCGATTACGACGAGCTCGCGAAAATAAGTGCTTTTACAGTAATTGTTCGTAAAAAATGTTAAAAAGTTCACTAGTGTTTAGAAATGCTCACTAAATTGTCACTGTTGTTCTGTAATTTTCACAAAAAGTTAAAAGTTATGATTTTTATCAATAGCAGTAAGGGACCAAAGGACCGATGGTTCAAGTTCAGTGGAAGTTCG
>JAFIDM010006943.1:5729078-5740016 GCA_023159025.1 Thereuonema tuberculata
CGGGCCGGTGAGTTTCGGAGGAAGGGCCGGCCGATTGATCTGGCAGTTTGGGGCATTGTACACTTGGAGTCGGCATTGCCCATGGTCCGTGCTCCAAGGACGGTCGTCTGGCTACATCGTAGCGGCGTGGACTTCACTTCGTATGGCTGGAGATGTTGAGAGTTCGATACAGCTAGCGGGTTTCGTGCACCAATTGTAATGTTGTGGTTTGTGAGTACAAAAGGACGGCAACACAGTCGGATGGAGTGCTTGGAAGTTCTATATATCTTTATTTAAAAACAGGGGTTTTTATACAAAAATGAACAAAGAAATCACCTGCCATTGGTAGGTTTGAAAAACAAAGGAAAGAGTTAAGAAATGAGGTGAAGGGGCGTGGTCAAGGTCGTTGACCTGAGCTATCATAAAACTAACGGTATAGAATTTAGTTAAAAATATAAATAATAAATAAATAAATGAATGAATATAAAAATAAATCATTACAATATACAGCGACAACCATGAAGCCTTTTGGAAAACACGCCTTGCATTGCTGGATGAAACCACACACCCTTTCTCTGTTGGCTGCTATCTTACCACAGTCAATGAGATAAATTCATGTTTCATCCAAGGTTACCACAAACTTCCATTTGTTGCCAGCATGGTACCTTTCGTAGAGTTTGCAACAGTTCATTTTTCACTCAACTCAATAGCATTACAGAAGGACAGGTTCTTTTGCCTTGTAAATCTTTTTTATTCCCAAACATTTGCAGATGACCCTTATAAACAGGCAACAGAGATTTCATGCCTGCTATTCATACAACATTGAGTTGGAGTTTATAACCTATTACCTAGTGTCGAATTTTAGTAAAGATATGGGCCTAACTCTACCAGTCGAGCACATGAAAGGAACAATCATTGACCATTAAGAAGTTCTAAGCGTTTGTCTTTGACAAACGTCACATAGATCTCACTAAAAGAACAATCCAAGACCATTAAAAATTTCTAGGCATTTATCATTAATGAATATAATGTCATTCACACTAGGGAACAACCCCAGACCACTAAGAAGTTACAGGCATTTGTCTTCGACAAACATCACATCGATTTCACTGCATACATCTGCTTCATTCTGCTTCTTTTTTCTCCCTTTTTTTTTTTTTCTCTCAAGTCTTTTATCATGTTTTTACTTTAGTATGGAGCTCAGTGCACAACAATGAAAATGATAGCACGCCTAGTTAAGTTACTTTCCATTTCAGGAAGATTATTTCAAATGTTCTTTAGAATAAACACACTAATACAATAGTAATAAAAGAATTGAAGCTTTTAACGTGCAAATGTAAAATTAATATAAATGACTAGACTGCAGTCAGTTTAAAAGGATTTTATAAAATTTTATAGACGGTTATTTTTGAGAGCCTGTCTTGCGGCTCTCTTCTTCAGACTGGGATTATAATTAAAACTTGAAGTAATTGAATTAACATGAGTTGTGGTCCCTCGTCATCACCAACCAATCATCTGAGGGCATAGTCCATTGTAGTTGTAGGGATGCTTCGCCTAAATCCATTTTTGGTAAAAAAATTCTTTATAAATATCTTTTTGTATATAAGTATATCAATAATATTTTATTAACAAAAAACAAACAAATTAAAACATGACATTAAAATAAACTTTGCTAATTAGATCCAATGAACCATCTTGTTCAGTACAGCTAAAATCAACAACACTGAATAGGAGCTATTTGATTAAAGGTCGAACCTTAGATACTGACATGGTACTATAATGACTCAAAAACAACCTTAACAATGCTTTTAATGATTTTACAAAAATTAAAATCCACATGTCAAACCTTTAAGCTTTCAAATAGCTCATGTGAGTAATATACATACTGATTACAAAATCTCATTAAAATGTAAAATCTGTGAAATATACATATCACATAGGCAAAAGTTTTAGAACTTTGTGGATTTACAGGGTGTTTTTTAAAGATTACGACAAATGTCAGTAACGGGTTCTACAAAGGAACAACAATCAGTAAAAAATGTCAAATAAACAAGTTCAGAAATGCATCATTTATGAGTTAAGATCCATTACTATATTAGATGTATGATAATGCAAGCATAATACTGTATGTAACAGATGCTTACAGTAATGATACTGTGTATGTATATTGTGTTTAACATTCCAAAAATTACAAAGAAAATAAAATTCAGTTTTTACTGCATGTGTAAATGAACAAATCAGTGTACAAACGGGTACAACTGATACATAAATAAATGTTCAACAAAACCTCCACAACAATAGGCATCAAAGTAAATTTTCAAAATGTCCACCATTTGCCTCAATGCATGATGGTGGCTTGCAAATATTAGGATGATGACCATCTAAATCTACTAACCCCAGTGTTCGAATTACCTGAAAACCATTGTCTATCCTCTGTTCCAGATGTGTGCAATTGATAACAGTTTTTCATGTGACCCAAAAGTAGAAATCCAGAGAAACTGAATCTGAGGGCCGTGCAGATCAACTAATGGGGCTACAACAATTAATCCTGCTTTGTAGAAAGTACAGTTGAGAAAAGCACGGACTAAAGATGGAAATGGCTGAGTCTGTCATACATAAACCTTAACTTCCATCTTGTTTCCAGATTAATGTGTTCCAACATCTCAGTTTGGCGTCTTTGAAAGAAATCAAGATAAACTTCACCATTTAACAGAATGGAGGAAGTAGTCTCCAATCGTCTGATCACCTAAAATATTAGCCCACACATTTAAAGAAAACTGCTGTTGGTACTCTATATTTTATTATATATAGTTTTAAGTTAAAAAAACTAATAACCTTCAAAGTTATCATTATAAAAATTTTAAACTCTTTGACACGATTTTTTTCAACGTATCACAAGGACATTGGTACAATATATTTAGTTTTTGGAGCCTGAGCCACAATAGTAGGAACAGCTCTTAGTATGCTTATTCGTCTAGAACTTGGACAACCAGAAAGTTTAATTGGAGATGATCAAATTTATAATGTAATTGTAACTGCTCATGCTTTTGTAATAATTTTCTTCATAGTTATACCTATTATAATTGGAAGCTTTGGAAATTGACTTGTGCCTTTAATAATTGGTGCACCTGATATAGCTTTCCCACGAATAAATAATATAAGTTTCTGACTTTTCCCCCCTTCGTTAATACTTCTTTCAGGTTCTTCTATAGTAGAAAGAGGAGCAGGAACAGGATGAACAGTATATCCTTTTTTAGCTAGAGAAATAGCTCATGCTGGTGCATCCGTGGATCTAGCAATTTTGGATGTTTCCCATCTGTAAAATGGGGGGGGGTCGAGTGAAATATGCCAAACCCCTCACCCACCACAATAGACTTTGCCGTCTACTCACTGAATCAGACCACGTAATCATATGTAAAGCTTATAGTCCAGTAACCAGCAGGCAAAGTGTCCACTATTAGCTGTTCTTATACATTTGCCCCCATGTTTGATATAAATGCTGTTTTCTGAAACCGTTGGGTTTAAATTCGCTAATTAATATTAACCAAGTAAGTGTGTTTACCACTGTTTCTTTACTTTACTAAGAATTTTAGTATCATCACTGCAAAATTAATAAATGGAATATTTGCTATTAAGGCGTTTTTATAATATCAAATTATCATGAAATTGAAAAAGTTTCTTTTTCAATGTTAATATGTTGCTAGAAGTAGATCACAGCTTTAAATAGTTTAGGAATTACACATCCACCTTCAAAAAGCAAACTAACTAGGTTTGGAAGAAACTTTTGTTTATTAATGTATACGGTGTTTTTAAAGGTATCGACAAAGACCAGTCTTGATGATTGGTTCCTGCTTGCTTTTGAAAATTTTAACTGTTTATTTCCTTCATGTTTTTATTCTGAAGATGGGTACCGTTTTAACGGGTATCTAAAACATGTCAATGCTTTATTTTTAATTTTTTCATATTTAAAAAGTGCGTTATTGGTCTTCATTATTTGTTTATTTTCTTAGCTACAGTTAAATTGTTTTAATATGATTAATTAATCTTTATTCAAATAAATATTGCATGACAGAGTTTATTGGTCATTCTTTGTCATTGAAAGATGCTTCATAAATCCATCATTCAGCACCTTAATAACAATCTGTGTATATTGAATTTACTCCATAGAAAAAAAAAACAAGACCACTTACAGAATTCATCAGGGATACATAAGAACTTTATTTTGGTTGTAGGTTAGGTGGCCAGATAAAAAGTAGGTATCATACATGTTGCAAAACTGCATGGTTATATTTGATAATGGCTCTGGGTTCCATTTGCTGGGTTGAAGAAAACCAATCTGCCACATTACAGATTGTTACTTGTTAATAATATACAGTAAAAACTAGTTTATACGTATTTCAAGGGGAACATTAAATTATGCATAACTGAGAACTACTTAAAACTCAGGTTTAACTTTATTTTTAATTTAACTTAAATAAGAACACTCGTAATTAACATTTGTGCATTGGGAACATATTTTTCAACATATTATATGCATAACTGTCAATTTCAAAATAGCGTATTCATTTTCATAGAGGTTTTCTGATTTTGTGTTTTAAGAAACTTTAAAGAGATTGAATAAAATCCTGTATACCCATTACACAATTAAATGAAAAGCAAAGACTTGCCAAATTTTCATTAATTTTCCATCACTGTTACTCACTTTTTCATATCTGCAAATTTTCTCTTTTGTTGACGGCTGTGCTTTACAGATTTTGAACCAAACTTTCAACATTCTTCTAAAATTGACTCCTTACTAATGACTGCACATAATGTAGTGTAACTTATATTTAAGCTATTCGCTATTTCTGCTTTGATTTTTGCAGATTCTTTTTCACTTCCCTAATAAATCTCACTTTTTCCTCTAAACAGTAACTTTTATTCCTTCTATTACCCATGGCTGCAAGAGCAAGACTGAAGTAAATGAAGCTAACACATGTTTCATCAATGCAAAAATTCGTTCAGTTTTTGTCTCTGATCGACCTTTCATTAAAAACCGCTCAGAAACCTCATGAACGCAATGATTATATATCGATATGGAACACCGAGCTGTATATCAGTGCACCTGCAGAATATCTATAGATGAAAAGGCAAATTACGTGTTATTCACTTCATATTCTATCTTGTACTCCTATTAAATTAAATTAGAAAACTCCATCTACGGATAAATTTCATTTTATTAATGGTGATATTTCGCGGAGAATACCATCTTCCCGCTTTTTCAAACCTTTTTAAATAACAACGATTAACTTCCATTACATTCACTGGTTTGCACGATACAGACATATTATGTTACAATAATTAAAGACATTTTTATAAAATCAATTGTTAATGATTTAACACAACCTATATTTACTAACAATGTAACAATGTATTATAATTATTATCAGAAATATTTTAACACAACCAATTGTTGCTAACAAGGAATTGGTTCACTGAAATTTCTCTCTCTGATTTTTTATCATGTCCTGGAAATACGACAGTGTGTTCGGGTTTACCATGTACCCTTTGTCTTTATTTATGCATTGGAAGGTTTTTATGACACATGCTTCGATTAGGTACCTAGTATGTTTGTTTTGAATTTTGTAGAGAATTGTATTTAGTATCAAACTGGGCAGAACACTGCATCACAAACAACCACAACCCCGACCCGAAAGTCACAATTCTCTACAAAATTCAAAACAAACATACTAGGTACCTAATCGAAGCATGTGTCATAAAAACCTTCCAATGCATAAATAAAGACAAAGGGTACATGATAAACCCGAACACACTGTCGTATTTCCAGGACATGATAAAAAATCAGAGAGAGAAATTTCAGTGAACCAATTCCTTGTTAGCAACAATTGGTTGTGTTAAAATGTTTCTGATAATAATTATAATACATTGTTACATTGTTAGTAAATATAGGTTGTGTTAAATCATTAACAATTGATTTTATAAAAATGTCTTTAATTATTGTAACATAATATGTCTGTATCGTGCAAACCAATGAATGTAATGGAAGTTAATCGTTGTTATTTAAAAAGGTTTGAAAAAGCGGGAAGATGGTATTCTCCGCGAAATATCACCATTAATAAAATTAAATTTATCCGTAGATGGAGTTTTCTAATACGTGTTATTCAGTTACGTATATCTCAGAAATAATTTATATGTAATTAAATACAATTTTCGCCAGGACCTATCAACAACTACACACAAACTAGAACTATGTACAAATGGGTTACATATAGACCAGTTTTTACTGCATTACAAATGTTTTTTAATTTTCATTGAAACATTTTTGTTTCATTGTGATCTCATTTTTATGTGAACGGTACTTCATTCTTAAATTTACCTGTAAGTGATTTGCGAAGGAGATGAGTAATTTAGGAGTGATTTAAACTTACAAGGAAGCAGCATACCTGGTATATCATGAAAATCAATGCCCATTTGTGAGATGAAAGCACAAATGGGAGTACTTCAAAAATCTATAATGGTTGGTAGTCAACACTCGACCAGTATCAAGATATTTGACAATTTTTTTTCATCAATATTTGAGGATTAGCTTATTAACTTCCCGTAAACTTCACAGGAAGTGTTTATGTGTATAATGCTTAAGCAATGGGACTGGAGATCTAAGAAGGCAGGGTTCAATTTTGCTGGGAGGCAAGTTTTATTTTTTTTGTTTGCTTGCTTTTGAATATTATTATTAATACTTATAATTTATGGATAATAGTTCTAAGATTGATTTAAATATCTAAGCCTCCCTTATAGTCTTTGGTGGCAAAGACCTACAAACTGGAAAGTTCATCATCAAAACATTTCGTTTTGCATAATGTTATAGTTGTCATAACTTAATTTGCAGAGATGCATTAACTTACCACAAATAGGTCAGATAATGGGGAAACTAAGGAGTTAAATCTTAAATTGTCGTGAACAGATGAAACGTGTTGTGATGAAGTGCTTTTAAAAGACTCTCCGTTTGGAAATTTAAGTTTTATATTTCTGGATATTTATCTGCAAAAAAAAAATTAATATTTTTTTGGAAATTGACGACCAT
Organism: Thereuonema tuberculata; assembly: GCA_023159025.1. Lineage (NCBI taxonomy): Eukaryota > Metazoa > Arthropoda > Chilopoda > Scutigeromorpha > Scutigeridae > Thereuonema > Thereuonema tuberculata. Next base: position 5,736,139 of record JAFIDM010006943.1, read on the forward strand.
AAAATTTGCTGCTCTTATTACTTAAGCAGTCATTCCACAAAGAAAAAAAAACCACCCAACTTTGGGATAACATAATCAAACGTAATAAAAAATTAAAATATTTGAAACAATCAATCTTTGAAATGTTAGGTTATCACTGTTTAGAAGGTGGAAAAGATAATAAAATAATATAGAAACACGTGATTCTAAAACAGTAAATATAATTATGCAGTCCATATTTAGTAAATAACTTTAATAAATATCGTTTATTATTTAACCGTTTCCGTGGTTAGCAGATATTTGCAGTGAGCCAACAAAACTTTGAAAAGTTCTTCACTGTTCTTAATAAGGAATACATCTTTTAAAGTCTCTGTCGGGAGACTTTTCACAAATATCAGAGATGCCAAGATTTTCGTCCATCTTCACTGCTGGGAGTTGGATTTTCAGTGAAGTCTTCTCTTCTAAGCTCGGAGGCGATAGGGCTTCTCAGCTGATGACCACGGACTGTTCTCTAGTGCGGTGGAGGAGGACTGCTTGCCACTAGCTACCAGCGACATTCTCTTTTCTTCCTCTTGAGGAAGGTGTTGGGCCACTGCCCACGGATGTCCTCTTCTCTTCTTTGGGAGGAGGATCCTTTGTGGCTGGCTGCTGCTGACAATCTCTTTTCTATGGGAGGAGGACTCCTTATGCTGATGATCTGCCTTCCTTGAGCTCAGCAGCTCTTATCTGGTCTTCATGTCTCTGGTCAGATTGACTACTCCAACGGGGGAAGAAAGCAAAAAAAAAATTCCTGGTCTATTTTACCGGTAACAATATTGCCAGTTTCAAATTGTCAAGGTTTCTACAAACCCCACTCTCACCCTAAGACTTCCTGTCTATAGCTCTAAAACCTAGCAATGTTTCTCGCCCAATGAAGATAATAGAAATCTCCCAATATTATTTAGTAAAAATGTACTGCATAATTCTTTTTACTATTATAGAATTACTCATCAATTCTGATAATATTATTGACTAAGCAATACATTTTGCTTTTATTGGCCCTTCTATCTCTCTCTCTCTCTCATCATTTTTTTTTTTTTTTTATTCTTCCTTTCTTAATCTTTCTTCCAAGATTTTTTTTTTTTTTTTTTAAGTTTTATAAGTCTGAAGAAAATTTACAGTTCAAAAATATCATAGTATTAAGCTTTTACATTTACTGTAATCACATTAAATAAAGCTTAATATTTCAGAATAAACTGATTACATAAATGCATCATTTAACAACTCAACATGTCATTAGCATATTGAATTGTAGATAAAGAGAAACAAATTGAATTTATACTGTAAATCAAAATAAAAAGTAGTAGAAGCCCTTATTAATTCGAGTTTGTTACCAAAAATATCAGGCTGAAAAATATGAAGCTAGTAATGAAATTGTGCCAGATAAACTTAGAGGAGACTTTCTGAGTTGCAGAAATAATTTAGTAACAGTTTCAGGAATGGGAACTAACATTTTATTAATAATTAGCTGAAATATCCATTCTTCCTACTGGTTACAAAAAAATATGTCCTAATGTGGATGAGAAAGAAATTGAAATTGGAGATCACCTTGAACCTTTCCCAATTGGTACAAAAATCACATGATGGGTACAAAGTAATGTTTTATTCAAATTTTGTAACTCGAGATTCCTAGATAAGAAATTAATATTGAGATCGGAGAATATAAGATATCCCTACCATATAAAACCTTCCCCAGTTGATAAAAAAAAAAAAAAAAATCACATGGTCAGTACAAATTAATGTTTTATTCTTATTGTGCAAGCCGAAAACCCTGTAGTAGAATCCTTCAACAGTGCTCAAACCCTCCCACACATACATTTACATGCCTTAGGGCTCGATTTGGAAAAAGCGTTTTTTCCCAAAAACTCAAAATCCTCATGACAACTTTCGTCTTTCCACCTCAAGCAGTTTAGGAGAAACGCAAACCCTTCAAGAAAGATTCCCTCCCTCAGTTTACACCTATTAGGATCCAAATATCAAAACTTCATCAAATACATATTGTTTCAGTTTTGACAAAGAACAGGAGGGGATGCAGTAGAGAATTATGCACAACAATGTTTTAGTTTTTGCCATCAGGTTGCTGTGTGGCACTATTATGCACAACAATATTTTAGTTCCAATTGTCGCCACCAGGTGCATATGTTGTGCTATTTCAGGGATTTCAACCCTTAGGGGTAGTTAATTGAAATCCCAATATCTTAGTTTTTACAAGTACAACCTAAGGAAGCTTTCTACCAAATTTCAGATTTCTGGCTATATGGGAATTAGGAGAATTAGATAAGAGTCAGTGAAAGCTTTTGTATTTATATATAGAGATGGCATTATTGTAGTCATCAATAGAATAATGAAAATGTGTTAACATTTCTCCACAAATTACTAATATCTGAGAAAGTTTGCAGTAACTTTCTAGAGCATCGCATGTACCATCAGAGATTTTGACTAAGTCATTTGTTTCTATACCTGTCAAAAGACCACTGTATCATCCACTACAATCTTCAGTTCAATTATACCAAAAGAAACTATTGCAACAATAATCAGGGCAGAATGCTGACAGATGCCAGATCAAGCCAAAAACGAGTCTTCAGCAGCAGCTTGAACATGCTGCAGCTAGTCAGTCTTATGAATGTATTATGATTAATATTTGGAAGTTATTGATTTTACCACAATTTATTAAAAACTGAATATTTTATACACCCTGGACATAAGTATGGAAGTGAATATACAGTACATTCTTAGCAATAAATACAAAAAAAAAAACTAACTTGTAAGACATGAGCATTATATGTTACCAATGCAATATTTAATTGCAACTGAATTTAAATGTGCTGAGAAGGTTAATATAAATCTCAATGGGATACAAAAATACTCTGTAATCCACTACTTAAAGAATTTGTTAAATTAGAACAGTAATGTTTTACCTATACCTATTAATCTTCACACTGTATGAAGTTACTGAATTAATTGGTATTAAATTTGTTTTTAAACATTAAATATATAGTTGACACCAGAGATAAGGCATCAGTGAAAGCAGCACAAGTACTGCTGCTTTGAATCCTGAATATTTTGTCTAAAAGATAACAAAAATTTGGTATGATGGGTTAAGTATTCTAAACACCACAGAAGATCCATTAAGTAGGTAAGCATTAGATGAATGCCAATTTCTGAAAACTTCAAAGCAGCACTAAAGCAATTATGAATACAGGAATCATTCCTACCAATGCAATGAATAAAAATCAGTGAAATCAAAGCAACATATCAAGCCCAATATAAATGAAATGACAAGGAGGCTGAATGTGCATGTATTGAAATAAAGAGAAAGTGAAAATAAACAAAACGCACTTACTTATAAAATGTTGAGGAGAGAATTATAAACATCGTAATAAACCAACAGTTTCAGAATACTATGCGTATTCCTTCATCAGGGACGGCACAAACATATAAGACATTAAAACAATATTTAAGACGACACGAGGTGGGAAGGCATGGTGAAAGTGAGAGGATTCAGCAAGTTTAGCAATAGTGATGGGTGTTTTGCCCGCCAATGATGGGGTTGTAAGCTTTAAGCTGGATTATATGGAAAGATTCAGCTAGGAGACGGTGGGATAGTTCATTATGGTGGGAAAGGGGTTTAGCAGCTGAGAAGTTGGGGTGTGTCCCATTTCTTTAACAGTGTATGAGCGTGTGGGATCTGTGTTTTAAAGGCTTTTTGATGTTCTTTAATGCATGTGTATAGGGGTCGGGATGTTTGTCCCACTTAGCCAGAGAAGCATTGGCCACATGGGATCCAGTATACTGTGTTGGAAGAGTTATTGAGTTATTTGGTTGGTGTTATGTTATGTTGTGTGATTTGAAGGCAGGGG
>JAFIDM010006943.1:5740026-5756353 GCA_023159025.1 Thereuonema tuberculata
GATAAAGCAGAACGACAGCTTCTGCGAAATATCGTAGGAATTTGAAGAAGTATAACGAAGAGATTTCTTTTAATATTAATTACTTGTCGAAAACTTTAAGGGCTATTACTGAAAACAAAACTTGTATATACGATGTTACTGATTGTTTGTTTTTACAGTTTTTCGTAATGGATTTAAAATATTTGCATTCATAACTTGATGAAGGTGAAAGAGATGACCAGTCCCCATCAGATCCCTCGAGGAGAGCCTGTTTTGTTGGTTTCTCCTCTCCATGCCACTGCTGTAAATGGGGATAAAATAACTCTTCAAAAACTTATTGGAAGTGAGTATGGTAATGATTTTAACCGACTAAAACTAGTAAATAATTCTTATTATTCTGCCATCATTAATTGGCACAATCTTTCAAGTTCTGGTTATCAAAATATATTTGCCGCTTGCTAGGAAAAGACATTAATTATGGATAAACAACTCCCAAGGAACGTTTGAATTAGTATAATCTGTTGTAGGCGAAAGAATTAAAACACTCATTTGAATATTAAAAAAATGGTGTAATTGAATAATTGTAATTTATTGAAAATTAATATTAATTTTGTAATTATTATTTATTGTAATTTATAGTGCAATTGAGACTCTGGGGTATTTCCCACATCATAAGAGAGAGAGATAGACGAGGCCTTTCGCATCCTATAGTTCAGGAATCGTCTTCAGACCTGAAGATGATTCCTGAACAATAGGATGCGAAAGGTCTAGTCTATTCTCTCTTTTAGGATGTGGGAAATACCCCTGAGTCTTATTTGCAGTAACTTTGCACACAGTCACATTAGGACTGTAATTTATAGTCATTAAAAAATTACTGTTCAATGTAGAATTTATGTATATTTATTGTAGAGTGAATGTTTTATTTCTTCGCTGTTATTTACTTTATACAATGCCAAAACTTACTGTTATTTTACTGAAAGAATTGAAAATATTGCTAGTACATGAAATCATGCACATGGAACATTGACGAGTAGAAATAATCATTATTTGTCTTAAATGTTTTAGTTAGCCTCCAATTTTAAGTTTTAAAAAATTACATAGATGAATATATGAAACCATAACTGCTCCACTATTCATTTGACACATCTATAGTGATTTACATAATAAATAAATTTTTTAAAGCAATTATCCATGATTCCTTCAAAAATTTATCAAGTGCTCAAATAATCTAGGTCTGAAGTTTTGCATATTATCAGGGCATTAAAATTCAGTTGATCAGAAAATACAAAAACATTCAAATTCTGTTCTGCACAATAAGTCAGGTAGCAACAGTAAGCAATTCCCTTAAAATTGCTTCTTTTTTTGTTAATTGTTAAAAATAACCATTTTTAGCATTATAATTTAATTACAATTAATTGTGAGTTGGTCAAGCGTAGTTTTAATTCCAAGATCAAAATATAATCTCTTCTCAAAAATACTTTGAAAAGTGTTTAATGATATCTGCCTAAAAAAAATGCTCGGATTAGGGTCAATCTCACGAAAAACGACTTTTCACTTCTGATGATGATTTTTTTTTTTTTTTTTTTTTTCACTATTGTAGTTTTTAAGCCTAACATGTTTTTCTGGTACCTTTTATGGTTTATATTGAGAATATGATGCCAGCAATAAAGTTTACTAGCTAAAGTAAAATGTTTACCCTCATGGAATTGACAAAACAAGCAGAGTATGGACATTTCTCCATTTTCACAATTTTATTTTAAATTTTTATCAAGAGTATCTAATAATTGTATGATATTTGTTTTAAACCTTCATTTATTTATTTTTTCCACCTTTACAGTTAATTCTTCATGGAGTTTCCAAAAATATTCCATGGAGTTGATTAACCATAGGAAAACAATCTTTTCTTTTCATTGTAGTACATATTTTTGGTTTGCTAAGTTCACATGGAAGGGATAATTAAAATGCAAATTTAAAATTTATATAAAATATTATAATTTATTTAAAGTTAAGCAAAATCAGAATATACTTTTAAACATATAAAGAAGTTATCAAGGATATTGCTTAATTGATGAATAATTAGAATAAAATAGTCTCAGTTATGAAATTATATTTTATTTAAAGAATAAAAGTCATTAAAAACCAAGAACATATAATAACTCGTATAGGATTTCAACAGCATTTCTTCATTCTTTAAAAACACTTTCTGAAGAAGAATCGCTGAGTAAAGGCACCAAAAATTAAAATGTGTTCCTCGCTTTGATATAAGTTTTATTTAAAGTAAAATATTACAGGAGAAAGAAAACTGTAAAAATCAATATAATGGACTTTGCATCAACTTCATGGTGCTGAAAATGCTACAGAATTCCATGGAGTTGTTGAATTTGTGCTTAGCATCCTCTGGTTAGATTAATTTTGAGTTTAGGATGATCACACTTAAAATTAAACATTTATACAGATAATTCCTTGCATATTTATTATACATTAAATGTATACTTACATTTGTGCAAGATTGTTCTGGCAGGAGACAGTATTTGTGCATTATGTGGACAAGGTGACGTGGATAGAGATCATCTTAAGATATGCCCCCTCGCTACAACATTATTGTTCTAGACAAGGCGATTGCACTGCTTATGAAATTTTAGCGGCATTGTATTGGGATGACAGAGATGTCGGACCATGTCAGCATTGGATAAAAGAAAAATTATTATACAAGCAGAAATGGATTATTTTAAGATTCATTTTATATATACATGGAGTTGATGGGTAATAAATGTACTCACCTAATTATGAGAAATGTAATCCACAGAACTCAGCACAAAACACCATTACTCATTTAGTGCTGTACTAGTGGGAAATAATGTGCTGCTTCATTACATAATCATTAGCTAAAGTTAAGAGCTGTCCTCGGTTTAGATTTTACAGAATTAACATTTCCCTATATAGTTGATGCTAATTCTAGGATCACAACTTTGATACATTGTAAAAATCATTTACAATCACAAAAAATAGAATAAAATTATTATTATGTATTTTTATTTCTGTTATTAGGTACATTGTAAGTAACTAAGATATTAAGCCTCATTTTTTAAGTTAAATAATCATCTTTACAAGAAAACAAGTTCAGTTCACGACAAGGAGTTGACCTTTGCAGTAGTTTGGATTCCGTTTTAAAAATATTAAATATTCGATTTTTTTTTAAATTTTTGATGGATCTTACAGTACAAATTATATAATAAATATATATTTAAGAAAGAAAATTAATTTGTAAAAGCATTTGTGAGAAAGTAACATAAAATGTCCCTTTTCGTGAGAATGATCCATTAATATCATTGGCAATTCTAAATATTTAATAATATTTATTGTAGTCATTTAATTTTTCTTTTGTCTATATAGTAATTTTTAAAAATTATTCTTCTAGGCTTTGATAATGACTTGGAAGTACGGGACCGACTTGGCCGTACACCTTTAATTTATGCAGTTTTGGGAGACAGATCAGAATGTGTCGATGTACTTCTAAAAGCTGGTGCTTCAGTGGATAGTTCTGACAACAGTGGTCGAACAGCTTTGCACTGGGCAGCACAAAAGGTGAAAATTAATATAATAACTGTTTAGAACACTACACAGTTTAATATATCAAACCTTTACCTTTGAATATTTGGTGAGGTGATAGTTAAAAATATCTTAATCTTCATACAGTATCTAACTTGTCAAAACTTATATTACAAATTGCTTTTCTTTTCAATTGATTTGATAAAGTGATTTCATTCTTTGAATCTTTATTGACAGCTAATTGATCCTTAATTGCCTACATAACCCAATTGCATATATTATGCATATAATAAATATCCACCATAGATATTCCTAATGTCTATTGGCTATTTAGGTTACATAAAATATACATTTATATTCAAATATCTCCCATTCTACTTTTACTTTGAATAATACACAGTCATAGATATATCATTTACACGTATATTCTACATATAGTGTACATTCATATATTATCAAATATACATCTTAAAAATATTTATTATGTTTGTTATACATCCAATATATGACCATAATATGAGGGTGGATTCATAAGTCATGGCAACTATTTTTTATCCCTTGAAAACGTGCTACCACTGAAAATCAGATATATATGTTTGAAAGTGTACGACGTAGTATGAAATGTTGCAACCAGATGGGGCAAGCGTGCAGGAATCGCTGGGAGGATAGAAGGAACAAACATGACATTTGAAATCATCGGTTTATTGATGTACAACCTGTTACACAAAATGAAACATCACTGAAAAATCATTTTGTTATGTACATACAACCTCTTTACCAAGTAGTCCTTCATGTAGTCTCCCAGGTTGTGCATGGTTCGTTGCCATCTATAGGGAAGATGGAGAATACCATCAGCCGCATGCAATTCGTTAATGTGTGCCACCTCACGCTGAACTGCAGTGAAGATGTGTTATGTGTTGGCAAAGTATTTCCCAGCCAATGGCTTCTTCACTTTAGGAATGAGATTGAAGTCACACGGACTAAAATCAGGGGAAGAGGGTAGGTGTGGCAGGATCTCCCAGTCCCAACGCTGTAAACAATGTTTAACAGTGTCTGCTTTGTGAGGTCTAGCATTGTCACGCAAGATTATTGCATTGCCAAGAGTTGACGTTTTCTCCCTTACTGCAAAGTGAAGTTGGCACCGCAAAAATGAGGTGCCAGTCCAGCGCTTGTCTTCCATGAGGCACTGTTCGATCATAGCCACAAATACATATTTGTGAGCTGATACAATATGTCCACTGCAAGGAAGATCGACACTTGAGGCTCTTCGCCGTTCGAAGGCCTTTACCCACCTTGCTATGGTATGATTGGGTAGTGCACAATCGCCCAATGCTTCACAAAGCTCGGCATAACACTCGCATGTGTTGCGGCCACAGAGAATTTCTATCTTCACGAACGAGCACTGTTCAACTTTGGTTATGTCCATTATGCACCACTGTCACCAAAAGACTGAAATTGGAAGCATCCGCATTGCCAGACCAGGACATGCATGACCCATTTGGTTGCAACATTACATACTATATGTCACACACTTTCAAATATATATATCCGATTTCCAGTGTTAGCATGTTTTAAAGAGATAAAAAATAGTTGCCATGACATATGAATCAACCCTTGTAGGTATTTAATATATTATTCAGAAATTTATCATTCTGTGGACATCTATTTAAATGTTTAGAAGAATTAATCATTTAAGTAGATGTTCATAGTATTTCTAATAAATTTCCAAACAATGTATGCAATAGATCTACTAAACATGTAATCTCTAAAAGAATATTATCTCCATATTAGATATTTTTAGTAGATAGGTGAAACAATAATATATTTGAATTTGTAGAAATCTTATATTATAAAAGCGTTATTATGTCTGTCATAAGACTTTACATTTTTCCAATTTTATGACCAAACTATAAGAGATAGATTGGTCATGTAAATGGATAAAATGTAGATCTTTTTTAAGACAAACAAAATGCTACAAAAATCTTTCGAAAAAACTTTTTGGTTTCCAAGATGGCGCCTTTTAAAGGGTCAAATTTTGACTTTTTCTTAATTTAAACGAAAAGTATAAAAGATGGAAGAGAACATTATATTGAGAAAATGTTGGTATTTGAAATTTCTATCGAATGATGTATCACTTATTCACAAACGCTTCAGCATTTGCAAGATACATGCAAAAATGTGAATTTTCGGTGTGTGACGCTGACCCGCAATACATCCGAGTTATTCCCCCCCCCCAACCTTAATCTTTGGTATGCCACTTACTGCCAATACACACTTAGAAAAAAAAATAAGTGTACATAAAGCTAGGGCTTTGTAGTAGACCAAATTTGTAATCGCTCTGCTCCAGCTCCACTCCGACATCAAAATACTTGCTCCATGCTCACAATAAATTTCTTAATTTGTATTATCAAAGATCAACTATTAAAAAAACAAAAAACATTTTTTTTTTAAAAAAATAAACTTTATTAATCATTATAATTAATTCTATAAAAGAGAACGTCAGACAGTAAGTCATTTTCATTGCCTGTCTTTTATCATTTAATATGAATTTTAAGGCAGATAGTGTTGCTCGATACTGGCTTGTGTAGTGGGCATATTAGATGCAAAGCGACAGGCAACTTGTGTGTAACATTGTGTGTAACACTCAGTAACTTCACATGCTGATTTTACTTTGAGGCAACCCATACCCTCAATTGCATGACAATCTTGGTGTGAAAATTCCTCTCGGTCTTCTTCATTCAAATGCTGCATCTCTGAAAAACTTTGACATTTTTCCAGCTTGTCCAGCTCTTTTTCAAAATCATCATCTTCTGAAGACTTTGTCTGCTGAAATCGAACTTTTTATATTTCCTTTCTGTGATTGTTGAAAACTTGCTACTCGATGTGGCTGCTCGGATTCAATTGTTGAGGATTCCAGCCTTTCACCCTCTTGCCTCATCTCAAAATGTTTAAAAATCTTTAGTTTTTTGAGTCATTGAGCCAAATCCAAAATTCCTTCTTTAGCTTTTATCGTTTGCGACGAACTCAGTAAAATCCTACACCGGTGATCTACATAGACTCCAGCAACGAAATGGGTGTTTTGGAAAAGATTTTCTTCACGTTTTCTCATGGAAGTCAAAATTCCCATAGCAATTTGTCATCCATTATCTTGGAGAAATTTTGCAAGTTTTTGCCACTCCTTCATGAAAACTTTCGAAGTTATGTCAGCTTGTAGAATTTTTGTCATAAAATTTAGCTTTGCCAGGAGTTCTCTTATATTCTTATCTTTGTCCCGTTCGGCTTTAGTTAATATCAATTCTTGGCTCCACCTGCAGATACTTGTTCACAATAATGCTGAAAAACAAGTAGAATATCAATCATTGCAAACGTTGAACCCAACTAGTCACAGTATCCAAGGGTTGGGTTAGCCTATATAGTTTTAGAAGAAATACTGGAAATATTTAGGGTTCGTAATTTGTTATCGAATTAGCAGGTTCTTTTTTCAGCCCATCTCAGATTGCCAACTGAAGAGTGTGAATACCACACCTCATCAATATTGGACTTCTGAATTATCTTCAAGCAGCTATGTTGGTAGAATAAGGTAAGGATCCTCAACCCATTGTGCAGGGACATCCATGTCGAGTTCTTGGCCATCATGTTCCTCAGTTTCTTCCTTCAGTGCAATAATTTCTGTTTTATTTGTAATATCAGAATTAGAAACAGTTTCACTGTTGCTGTATTTTTTTACAGCACACATCATGTTCGCTACATTGTCAACATAGCCAACAATCTTAAAATTTGATGCAAATATTTAAAAAAAAAAAAAATTAAATTTATAATAATAAAAAAAATCTGGAGCAGAGGAGCAGTCAAAAATTTGTGTTCTCCGGCTCCTCACCAGCTCCGGGTAAAAACCCATTGCTCCACTGCTCCGTACTCCCAGCTCCAGGCTCTGCTCCTAAGCTCTGCATAAAACTTCACCAAAATACATAGCTTTTACCTAATATTACTGCATAAACTTATTGCTTCCTCTACATTTATTTGAGTTGACAAGCCCAGCACATCAGCTTTATTTTGTTTTGTTTTGTTTTTCTATGTAGATTCTTATCAGATCTAAAGTAGACATGGAAAATTACTCTGTCATTTTTGGAGACCACCACTACATCTACTCCTCAACTCTATGGCTCTTGACCTCCTTCATGGCAGTTGCCCACTTGCTTTGGTTTTTAGCTCTCCCCTTCTCCATGTTGTTTATAATGCAAATCAATCCGGCTTTCATTAGGTTTCTGAATGATATTTTTTATAAGGTGAGGCTGTTAAATATCACTCTCAATCTCCAATATGGTTATATCTGTTAGTGTGATCTATCAGCTTCAACATGTCCAGCGTAGGTGACTCATCAGTAGCGATTCTTTCACCACATGACTTTCTCGCTCATATGAGTACACAACTGGGACAAAGTAGAGATACCTTCAGAGATTATTGGAGACTAGAGATTTAAAAAATACCGATGAAGAGCCCAATTAAAGCACTTTTTAAACTTGTTTTCTATAACAAGATGTCGGAACAATTTCTTAATCTAATAGGCCCCGAAAACTCGCTTTGTTTTTTGAATAACTGATAATGTTTCATAGAAATTTATTTTAAGCAATTGCTTTTATTAACTATACACTGTCTGCAGTTAGATTAACTTTATTTTTTTCATTTTTTTCCAGACAAACTTTTTTTTTCTTGCTTTATTAATGACTTTTCTGAATATATATTCATATAAAGAAACTGGGAAGTCACAGACATTTGACCTCTCAGTTGCAACAATTTATAAAAGTAGAGACCATTTTACCCCCGGCCCCTTCCCTTATTAAATAAGGCAACATCTTCTATTATGAGGAAATAGAAGAGTTTAAATAAACATTTCTTCAACTTCCATTTTCACCCTTGTTCAAAAATGCGTAGAATTCAATAAAATCAGATTAAACATACTGCAGTTTGATCTCCCAAAAAATATTTTTTAGTTCAAAATATCTCTGCTGACCTATTTGATCTTTCTACATGAAAAGCTAACTATTAAAATTCTTTTTTTTTTTAAAAAAAAAGGCAGATTTTGTAATCTGTACAGAATTTTGTAATATAACTTTTTATTTCATTAGATTATAGGCAAATATAAAAATTAAAATATTAGAAATATTTGTGAAATAGTTGGTTCCTTTATTTATTAATTACAAAATACAGCTATTTATTTGTTTTATATTTTTTTTAATGGTAGAAAAATAAAATATATAATCTTGCAAATATTATAAATCATATTTCTGTTAATAATAATAATAAAAAAGTTTAACGTGCCTTGAATACAATATTATTCAGCCTACTACCCTGGCACTTGTCAACAGCTAAAAAATATAAATAAAAACGCTACGTACGTTTCGGAATATCAATTCATAATTCCTTTTTCAAGCTAAAACCCCTACCTTTTTAAAAATCTATCATCCCTTATCAGGAGTTGTTATTGAATGAGAACCGGCCGTGGCCTTTTTACAGGATGCGGTCACACTTCCCCTAGTGGGTGTTGCTGTAATTACTTTCGGAAGAAGCTGTCTGCTATAAAAGGTCAAGCACTGTAATCAAACCTAAAGTCCATATTCCAGTATATTTCTTGTGGATAGGTCTCGATTATAACTACCTAGTGTGCGGATCATTCCGGATTCATAGAACTCCCTCAGATATTTAGACTTTCTTACTCCTAAAATTTCAACTTTAATAGTGTCGAGGGAGTGTCCGGTGTGTTGACAGTGTAAAGCAGTGCTATATACGAGGTTTCCGTTTTTAACCGCGTTCACGTGTTCATTAATGCGGGTACCGAGCTCCCGTTTGGAATTGCCTACGTATATACAGCTCTCCCGTTTGGAATTGCCTACGTATATACAGCTCTTTTTCCCATTTTTATTTGGTTGACATTTGATCCCATAGATTGTGCCTTTTATTTTAGACCTTTCTTCATTGGATAGAGGAACTAATTTCCTATTCAAGAAATTCCCAATGGTATTGGTGGGCTTGCAGGCTATCCCAATCCCCGCTGCGGCCAGGGATGGCTTAATGGCTTTAATCAACCTTTCATCATATTTGGTGGATACAAAACTGCTAGAGGTTTTTTTATTATTTCTACCTGCTTTGTTAAATGGGAGGAGCACGACTCCTGATAAGGGATGATAGATTTTTAAAAAGGTAGGGGTGTTTTTAGCTTGAAAAAAGAATTATGAATTGATATTCCGAAACGTACGTAGCGTTTTTATTTATATTTTTTAGCTGTTGACAAGTGCCAGGGTAGTAGGCTGAATAATATTATATTTCTGTTAAGTTTAATTTAATGTGTATTTAAGTTCAATTATGGGAAGAGTAATGACTATAGGATGCAGAATAGATGTTTCTTCCAGACATCTAAATTAAGATATATAAAAGATATTCAAAAATAAATATATTCTCACATACATGCATATAATAGATATATCTTAATATGTTAGCTATATGTTCTGTGTTGTGTAGGGGTGGATAAGTAAAAATATCTGATTAATTCACCAGTTAATTGCTTGGTCCCTTTGCTTAACTACCTATAGATTTGATATTTAATTTTAAACCATATCTCTATGGTAAAATTAAGTCAGTTTAATTTATTTAATACTTGCCAGAGTTTGTTCTTTCTTTCTCCAAAGATGTGTTGAATCATTTTAAACAAAGTATGATTTCTAATATTCACAGATCTTTTGCAATATTATGAAATTTAGATATCACTGTTTCAAAACATTTGTTAATAGAGTTTTTGGTGAATAAAAAGACTAATTTGCATAAGCTAATTATTTGTTGTAACTTGTTGCAGGGACATATACATTGCACTAAATTACTTCTTTCTCGTGGTGCTAATTGGAAGGCAAGGGACTGTCAAGGAATGACTACGCTTCACTTAGCAACCCGCCACAGTTCATCACGATGTCTTGCTTTACTTTTGAAGCAGTTATCTCCTGGGGAAGTTGATGATCAAGATAGTTGCAAAGTATGACTTTAAACCTCCCTCAATAAAAGTACACTAAACTTAAGTGATGTTAAAATTCGTTGAAGAAAATAAACTTATTTTAATTTGTCATGTTAATTTCCTAATCGTAATTCCTGAATAATTTTATACTAAAACTGTTCACTGTAAATTAAAATTTTATTGTAAATCTTTCAATTCTCTCTTATCCAGAAAAATAAAAGGATTTCGGTATAGAAATTTATAATAAATGGCAAGTTAAAATACTTTAGTTTGGGAGTTTTAAAGGTTCTAGTATAAGAATGAAAGATAATTAAATTCAGTTTATCAAGTAACTATTTTATGTAGTTCTCGAAGCTCAGTTTATTTGTTTTTACTTCTCAATATTAAACTCAATCTGTTATATAAGGTAAGTTGCACAAATATTTGCTACTTCTCTATCCACAATTCTCCAAAAAGACAAGTGTTATTGAAATCCATACTTTAATGTTATGAAAATGCCCCCTTGCAAATCAGTTTCCTGTATTTAATATAAACTTTTTATTTAGTTATGACCTTTAGTAGTAAGATTTCAGGATATATAAAACTTTCTTTTTTTTACTGGCAATGGAAAATCTAAATGAATCTACAAAAACCAGGACTGTATTTTTCTTAATTCTTGAAAAATCAATTGTTAAAGAAAACATAACTATAGCAATGAATATCTGTCAAGTTACCTTATACACTAAACCACCATAACAGACCCCAAAATAATAATAATAATAATAATAACACTATTAGCAAACAACTATTAATAGTAAGTTGAGACTAAAATTAAATCAGTCTTTTCTGAATGTCATTAGAAATATTTTTAAAATGTGAAGATGATTGGTGTAGCTAAAAGTTTAAAATTCTGTATTAATTAATTATGTGACAGTTTCAATTAAAAAAAAATAATAGAAAATAAAATCCTTTTATGATCTTTAATCTAATTTTTGTAACTCCTGTTGTTTAATGTAACTTTTATTTGAAAACAAGTATTGATGTGTTCAGTAACTCAAAAATTGTTCATTTTATAATGGTTTTATAATCAAATATAATCTGGCATTTTGCAAGTTTGCCTTGAAAACTACTGCATTTTCCTATTTTCTACAAAAAAGAAAAAAAATTATAATTAGTTAAATCAAACAAATCACCCCCCTCCATTTTTTAAAAAATTTTAATTTTAATGTAAATTTAACATACTTTTTATCATTATCCACAATAAGATCACCAAATTAACAGAGAAAAGCATACTACTTTTGGACAGAGGATGTGTTTTATCATGACAGTTGATTGTTTGGCAGCAGTTCAGCACAAGTTTCAACCAATAAAAATAGAAAAAAAAAAATGTTTTGACTTAATCAGTTGTCTTCTAATAGGTTATTATCACTTCCTTATACGTATTTAGTATATTTGTTACTTACCAAAACAAGTGTACTATAATTGGTGAGTCTGAATTAAAAAAAAAAAATTAAGCTCCCAGTCCCTACTCTGAATGAGTCTAAGTTTAGAATGAGTTTGTACTTCTTCCCTGAAGCAGAAACTTTAAGCAGATAATATAAGATTTGGTAAAAATCGATTTACCCTTGATATGGGTTTTTGTCCATGTTGAGAGGACCTTTTCATGCAGAGTACCTGTTCTCTAGATTACCTTCTTGAATTCTGAAATTCGCTCCTTTCCATAGACCAAAGAAAGGAGGATTCCAGCAGATCAGTAATTCATGTTGCTATAAATTATCACAGTCTCCTTTGACGTGTGATAACCGATACACTGAAACTGCTATATTGTGCTCCACTCTATTTTTTGTATGCAATTCATTTTCTTTCCTCCCTTCTTTACTTGCTCATATACTCATAGTTCAATTAACACTTCTGTTAGTTTTCATCTTTCCCTATTCTTTTTTCAATTTCTTTTCTGCCACTTACTATTTCAAATACTCAGACTATAAAGGATTCTTGGGTCAGTTATGGATACTTTTTTTGTGCAAGTCTCGCATGAGGAAAACAGTACTCATAGCTAGCCGATGACTTCAGGAGCTGTCCAGTAGAGCTTTAATGGAAATATTCAAAAGAACCCAGTCAGTGAATCCAGTTGTTTTGCCTTTAAAGATTCTGTTCCTGTTTCACTTCTCGTGAACACCATCCTGGATCTTCTCTTAATGGAAAAAAAAACATAACAAAAAACACCCATTCCTGAAAGCTGTAAAATGTGGTGCACAGTTTGTGAAGAGATGTGACACTGACACAAAAGTGGGGACAATTCCCCTCACCATCCTTGCTTCTTTGATCAGTGAAGCACCGGACCTCAAAATGTAGAGATAGGGGTGAGGAGGATATGAGTAATAATGGATGAGTTGGCATCACTATACTTGCAGTACTGCTCATGAGAACTTTGCTTTCTTGCTTTCACTCTCTTGAGTGGACATTGGAAATTCCTGTTTTGGAGTGCTAAGGATCATCAATTTTATTATTCAGGAAGGTGAGTTACGTGCTACATTCACCAAAGTCTATCTCAAATTGACTTTCTACTGTACCTCCAGTGAAGAAAGGTATCTGTGACACATTCCACTGTATTGCCCAAGGTAAACTCATATTTCAACTCTGTGGGGTCATTTCCCTAAAGAAAGTAAGTGATGTGATCAAATCCCTAAACTGGTTTAGTGAAAAGATGAAATAAACTCTTATTACAACTCTGTGGGGTCATTTCCCTAAAGAAAGTAAGTGATGTGATCAAATCCCTGAACTGTTTTAGTGAAAAGATGAAATAAACTCATATTACAACTCTGTGTTTATCATTTCTCTAAAGAAAGTTAGTGATGTGTCCACCACCATTTTTTGAAGTAAGGTCAGTAAAGAAAGAGCAATATTCCAAGAGAGTTTGCAATAGAGGCCTTCAAAGTGCTGGGTCATTCGTCATCTCAGGACTGGGCATTCCCAGGACTGTGCTCTGATGTAAAACATCTTCACTATGATTGTAAGCCCATGTGTGAACTCTCCCCACATTTCAGTCATCTGTACTCCTCTTACGTCAGCTACCGGTGATTGCGACTGCTTGTGTAATTTTTTTCTGCCTTTGTGTGAAACCAAATTTGTCATTTCTGAGTCACCAAAATCCCGATCCAGTACATTCATCAAAGATTTGTTAATGTATTTGCTTTTATTGGTTTTCAATTTTTTTTATCCTCTGCTATTCTTAATAAATTATTCATATTGAATCCTTCTTTGAGCCAGTCTTGTCCTCTTCTGATTGGGATTTGAACATCTATTAAGTGACTTTCAAGTATAGGAAAACCCGTGTTAAGGTATCTGGGCTTTGATAGCTCATTTTTAACACCTGTGCTTTTGAAGTACAAGGACCTAGGTTCAATTCAGGTCAAAGAGAAAAAAAAAAGTCTTTCTTCAGTGTGACGTTAGATTCTATAGTCTTAAAGTGCTGAGATAGTGTAGTGTAGTCGCCTTGTAGTTAAGGCAGATGTAATATAGGCAGAGGGTCGGGTGGAAAAAAATTATAAGTGTATTTCCAGTACTGTGAGGAGCAGAAGAAAGACAGATGAAATCCAAAGCAGATGTAATAGGGCAAGTAGAGGTACCAGAAGGAGTGATGAAGTCCTCGTGGGTATTGAAGGAGAACCTCAAAGGATAAATAAGGAATTTTTGTTGAAAAAGAAGAGGTGACCCAAACTCATAAGTCCTATGTTAATATAGAACCATTTACCTTTAACTCATTTACAATTATGAAACAAAAATAATATAAAAATGAAACAATTTACAATATACCTAAACCCATAAGTCCTATTTTAATATAGAACAATTTATATTTTGCTAAATATTGCTTGTTTTTTTCGCATTTTACTGGAGCTTAAAGCAGACAATCTTTTTATCAATTAATAATAAATTTTATTATCAGTGAAAAGGAAAGGCAGTTCAAGCACTCTTATGATAAATAAAATTTATCTGGTTTCTCTTCCATCTTCATTTGCAATAAAATGTTGGTGTAGATGTAAAAGTGATTATTGGTTCCAATGATAATTTAATGTGTGATGTATTCTTAAACAATGAATCATAAGTGATACCATTCATCAACAACAGTCATGCTGAAATGCAAGTCTTAGTTGTTGTTGCCTGGGTGATATGCAAGAGGAAATAATGAAAAAGCAGTGAGCAACCAAGCAAGAGTTTCTCCTCAATGATGATTTGTAATTAAAAATTTGGAGATGCGCAAATTCTCCTATTTAGTTGTGATTTAATACTGTAAAGATCAAGTCAGCAAACAAATGGGTGTATTTGTTCAGGAGCAATCGCCGCACTTCTTGATCGAAACTTTAACACAAGATTTTTTTATCCTATAATGTATTCCTTGGAAATGAAGAATAAATTTATGACAAAACCCATCACTGAGAATGTTATATAAACCTAGATACATTAGTGTTATTGATGGACTGATAAATTTTCACTTTGTGCTATAATGATATAATGGTGCTAATCAGCTGTAGATGTTCATGTATGCGTTTCTGGTGGCAGAAGAGAAGAAGAAGAAGACATTGGTGAAATTCTGAGTGGTTCAATACATTCAAAAATTCTAGTGTTAGTAATTGAGGACTATCATGAAATTGTTAGTTTCATTTGTGTAACTAGATGAAATTATTACAGTTAAATGTAAGTTTTCTAAATATAATATGTTTTCCAGTTTCTATTTTGTCAATCTTCATTTTAAGTACTGTTTTACTCTGTGAATACAACTAGTGAAGATTTTCTTGCCCTAATGCTAAGGGCCTAATTACACTGACGTTGGGTCAGAATTTAAACTTCATTTACATAAATTGATAGTCATTCCTTCTTCAGTTGGATTTTCTCAGGGCTGTGTTGATATATAACGTTTTCTAAAAGATGAATTTCTTCAAAAGTATATCTTGAACTGAATTTAAGTGTATAAAATTCACAAAACTTTCTTAAAAAAGAGAACTCGTAGAGAAGTTTTTATATTAGACAGAGAAAGAATCCTTGTATAAATGTTTTGATTTCTGCTGTATTTCTAGACTAATTATTCTAACTATTATCTTCTGTTTGAAGATAAGATTTTATCTTAAGGATGATGCTGTATTTGTATTTTGTCAGTATAATCATACTGACTCTTATTAACTGTTTTCATATTACAAGATTTTGTAATAAATGCTGCTTATGTTAACGATTCAAAATTTCTGTTAATTTTCACAGAAGTAGATTATTAGAAAATTATGGCTGCTAAACAAGGTGCTTTGTTCTTTATTTCAGCGTACAGCTCTTCATTGGAGTGCATCATTAGGACATGCCCATCATATTCGTTTACTTATGAAGCAGGATGCTAATATTGGTATTCCAGATATTGAAGGCAAAACTCCTTTACATTGGGCAGCAAGTTGTAAAGAGTCATCAGCTGCAACTTGTGTCAAAATTATATTGGTAAGTATGATAAAGAAGCATAAACATCATTCTAACCAAATGAGTTTACTCAAAAAAAATATTGTTGTAATTCATATAATTAGTTCCGCATTGGTCGATTTTGTCCATAAAGATGGTAATTCTGTCCATTGATGATATTCCAGAGCTAAGAATAGTTAAAGAAGACTCAATAGGGCCATCTTTACCTTTCTTATCCTCATTCTTTTAATTAGAGTGCTCTTAGTTCTTGTTTTGATGTATAGATTTATTTATTTTATTTTTTAATTTTATTTTATTTTATTTTATTTTATTTTATTTTATTTTATTTTATTTTATTTTATTTTATTTTATTTTATTTTATTT
>JAFIDM010006943.1:5756363-5814945 GCA_023159025.1 Thereuonema tuberculata
TTTATTTTATTTTATTTTATTTTATTTTATTTTATTTTATTTTATTTAGAATTTTTCTTTAATTTAAATGCACTATAGAGCAGTTTTCTCAATTTTTTTTTTTGCTTCATGGCACACTTTAAAATTTTGTATATTTCAACATCAAAAACATAACAAAATCCTTTCAAAAACCTGAACATGATTTTCACATGAATAACAGCCAACTTTAAGCATTTAAAAATACCCTAATATAATGGAAAAAAATACTGTTTTTAAGCTAATTGGAATGTAAATTAATACTTTATTAATCTTTATTATTAAAAAGAAACTGAATGGTAGTTTAAATTCTTGTTTGCATAAGTAATTTAATGTCAAAAATGTAGCCTAGATTAAGAGCTTCAATGAATGTGAGTGGTTAATCTATTTTAAAAAATGGAAAATTTATATCAAACCTAGATGAGAAAGCTGCATTTTCCAAACAATTCTTAATTCAGAAGATATACTAATGCATTGATGTAAGACTTTCCATTGCAACATCAAGTCAGTTTTACATTTGTCATCAAACTTTTTTTATATATATTCCATGACAGAAGTGTGATAATATAACAGGAAAGAAGGTACTTGGCACGCTTAAAAGTGACATATATAATTAAGAGATTGCATCATCTTATCAGCAATCCAAGAACGATTCCCTTCGTCAGGTGATTTAAAATGACAAGATGATTTAAAATCAGTAAAAAGAAAGTTAAGTTCTTATAGCTTTAGGCATGAGATTGGGACATTCCATTGCTTTCTTGTAGGGGTGGCATAGTGGAGATCGACGATCAGTGAGGGGTGTAGGACTTGGAATGATGTCAGATGGAAAATGTGAGGGACCCCTCCTCAACTTGCGAAGCATTCTTTCTCAAGCTGTTTCTTTGTCAGTATCCAGGACCAGTGCACATATATCCAGATGTGAAAGCAAACATATAACATATATATGTATACATACAAATGAAGGAAAGAAAAAAGGAAGTGGATATGATACAATCAGAGGGGATGCATGGGGATTGTTAGTTTTTGAGTTCATATTGCAAAGCAGTGGTAACAGATGCTTAAGTATTATAGCACTTTTTTGTATTGATGAATAGTGTCTTGTGAAATTTCCTTAGCTAGTGGTCATGTTGGATGTGATAAACAATAGGATGTTCACTGTTCAGTGACCTGTTAGGCTACAATGAACGGCTGTGGTATATTGTGTATTATGTGCTTTAACGACCCTATTGTGTTCCTCCATACGAACTATCTTTCTAACCCCAGTCTTTGATCTGGTAATTCAAAATCACTCCAGTTAATTAAAAAACAAATCACCTTCAACCAACATTTCTTACAATTTAAGAATCGAGTTTAATTTAATTAGCTCAAAATATGCACTATTTATAGTGAACGTTTGTGAATTGAGTATCTCAGTGGTGTAGTAACTGGACTTTGGGCTGTAGGAACAGGGTTCAATTTCCAGTAGAGGTTGGGGACTTCTTCCCTGAATAATTTCCCATGAGACTGATCCTAACGTTCACATAACCTTCTGTAAAATGGGGACTGTGATACTTATAATAAGGTGAAGGGCAGGCAAACTTTGGGATAGCCAACCATCCTCATTGGACCCAATTAATCATCAAAACTTCAGAGCCTATACCTTTGGTGCACCCTTGAGCCAAAAGACCAAAAGAGGCTTCAAGTGGCTGCAGTAAAGCTATAGTGAACATTATTCCTTTATCTTATGCAAGAATGTAGGAATACTTCATATTAATAACTTCCCAAATCTTTTGTTATTTAAAAAAATACATAACTGATTTGATAAATCAGTTAATCACAAGTAAAAATCCTTTTATAGAAATCAAGTAAACTATTGTGTTAATTAGTTATTTCTCCTTGGTGTGAGTGCCTGTACATGATGAGAGGACTATCAATGGAAGGTTCCTTTTTTTGATAGGATAATCTCCATGGGACCTAAACCCCCACCCATGTGTTTGCTGTGCATGGGGACCCATGTCCTAGGAAATAAGGATCGTAGCAGTTTAGTAACTCTTGTTTGGCTTTTTTTCTTCTTAGCTACTGCTTTTGGTAATTGGAGATCAAGTGTTTTGTTGTCTCCTGCCTCTTTAGTAGGCTTTAACTAGGGTCACCCACATAATTTCTAAGGGTATTAGGTTTTGCTTCCTTTTTGTGTGGGTGCCTGTACATGGTGAGGGCACCATCCATGGAGGGTTCCTTTTTCCATAAGATAGCCTCCATGATTCTTAAACAGCAATATGATGTCCTCACATTGGGCTCTGTTGTGGGTGAGGAGCTCAAACTCCGAATTTTCTCTTTTTTTTTTTTTTTCATAAGGAGCAAACAGATTTTCCAAAATTGTGAAGCAATTCCCACACCATTGATTAGCTATTAGTTACAATAACTCCTATTTGTTACAATAACTACACTTATCTTCATTTTATTGCACTCTTTAACTGATAAACCTTCCCTCGGTGTCAATTACTGAACATGCAGAGGGGGCCACCCATGGAGGGTTTCTTTTTCCATAGGATAGCCTCCATGGAACTCATTTCCTTGGAAAGTTGGATCCTGGCATGCTGATGTAGCACTGGCTTCTGGTAAACTGGAGATCTCTGGTATCTCCCTGAGATCAATCAGCTGATCACCTCTTGCTATATCGGTAACAGGTGTTGGCTAGGGTCAAAATTGTATGTCAAATTGGTGGTGTTAGAATGTGATGGTGTTACAATGCACTCAATGAAGGGCTACCCAATATTTTTATTTTTAGAAACAGAGTTTTCTGAGCTTTATGCAGCCATACTCTGACAGCCCATCCTATTTTATTATCAATATTGGATTTATTGAATTGCTACAAATGTAGCAGTTTTATCTGTGTTGGACACATCAGGCTAACTTACACCTACTTCTTGAAGAACAACCCCCAATGTGTACTTTAACCATTCATGATGTTTTAGTTGAGTTTCCTGCTTTTCATCCGAGTCGCAATTAATGTTTTTTTCTGCTTTTTAAATATGAATTTCCTTTGCATATTTTGATACTTTTCAATAACACATATCTTTTATTTCTTTCATCCATTTTTCAGTTTCTTTAGCTCTGTGATTTTGTGCTATTTTTTATGACTTGTGATTCAATATTTCTTGCAATCTAATTTTCTAGTTTTTTTTTTAATTATTTTTTTTTTTATTTTTTTTTTTTATATTTTGATCTTGAAGCTTTCTGGCCATATTCTGTTGTTTTATATTATAGAAGTCTTTTAAATTTTATACTTTAATTTTATCTATTTGCCATGGAATACTTTATTGTGTTATCTTACTGTGTTTTTATAAGTTTTCTATTTAGATTTGTTTTTTATTTATTTATATTTATTGACTCTGTATTTGGCAGTCTTCTTTATATGTTTGTGTTACAATTTATGACTTTTACCATGTTTGCTGACTACACTTTAAATAGTATTTTAACTTTTGTCCTTATTTTGTTTAATTTCCCATTATTTTGCTTTATTATGGTGTATTTTGATTTTTATATTTTGTATTGGAAATTTTTTTCTTCCTTTTTACATTGTTTAGCTTCTCTTGATGCAGCATGGCTATATTTACTTTTGCATCATAAAATCCAATCATTTAACCAAGTAACAACTGTATAGTAAAGCTTCAAAAACTTTATATTCCTTTTAAAGCTTTAAATGTAAAATTTGTCTCTTATTGTTTTATTACTTTATTTCTTAATGGTTTAAGACATTGGTTTCATTTTATTTTCAGGACAATGCTCCTAGTGTTATCAACTGGCAAGATTATGAAGGAAGAACAGCTCTGCATTTAGCAGTTGCTGATGGAAATAATTCTGTTGTGCAGACTTTGGTAAAATCCTTTAGTTATAGACAATTGATTTTAGATTTTTATTATATAAATATCATTCCCGATTATGTTGTTTTCAGTTCATTTATTCAGTTTATTTTTGCAGAAGTTACAATTTATTATAAAACCATAAAAGGATTATAAGCTTATTGGATAAAGTTTGTAATTTATCTAGTAAATTACCTTGTAATTTCCTTTCTTTACACGAAATGCTAAAGCCATTATATTACTAAGTAAGAATTAATCTTTCATCTGGTATTAATTGATATGCAGTCTTGCAACAAAAACATACTAGATTAGGTGGCAATGAGCTTTCATATTTCATCAACTGTTTTAAGTTGTCTGAAATATTTTCAATCATCTTTCAGTCCTGTGAACAAGCTCTGAGCACTTGAGATGTTCTGTTGTTACCTCATGATCCATAAGTCAGACACAACTTCTTTAGCCCTTGTATCTGCTGTTGATCCTGGCAATTTGAATATTTGTTTGTTTTAAATAAAAGCAACATTTTAATAATGTATTTTTGCTTTTCTGATTTCAGTGGAAGAATATCATAACTAATGGGCCCTAAATTTATTCTCTACCTCCAGCTTGCATAAACTAATACTTCTGTAGTTCGTTTTGTACTTGCAGTTTTGGAAAACAGCAGAAGTGTGGCTCATGTGACGTAATGGGTTTTCCAGTCAATTATTGATCAGTGTATTATACCTAGCCCATTGCAGACAGACTTTGTGTAACAAATAGTATGTTTTTATGTTTTTGCAAGCTGTGCTGTTTCTGATATCTGTGGATTGCCTTCAGTGATTTGATTTGATTTGCCTTCAGTGTTCTGTCCAAAATAGGTTGGCTTAGTCATGAATTGACTTTCTGTAGCAATTTCATAGCTGTTTGAAATCAGTTTACAATCATTAGGCATGATTTATAATGGCAGTCCTTCTCTCTAAGCATAATTTTCAGTTGTAATTATGTCAACAGTTAACACTCAGATTGGATGTTAGTTAATGCTTAAGCCTTCATTGATCTTCAATGTAAACAACAAAAAATGCCAAACCATTACATCTCCAATATTTCAATTCTTTTATCAAGAATCTTTATCAAGGAAAATACATCAGAAGAAAGAAAACCATCTTTCTAATGGAATTATTGATGTTTTACATTTAGTTCAAGAATGTTTATTTTATTGTTGATTGTTGCTGTATTAGAAAAAGAAAAATAGTTTTTTTTCTAAGTCCATTAGAAAGATGGTTTTCTTTCTTCTGATGTATTTTCCTTGATAAAGATTCTTGATAAAAGAATTGAAATATTGGAAATGTAATGGTTTGGTGTTTTTTGTTGTTTATAGTAAAGATTATGAAATTTTGGAAGAAGTTTATGAATTCATTGATCTGTTTATTTCAGTAGATAGGAAATTTGACTATTTCCATCACAGTAGGTCATTTAGATATACCAAGACTTTTTGCTAATCAGTCACCTCTTTCTTCCAACCATTTCACTTGGAATAATGGTAACGAGCAGAGTCATCTATCATTGATGGTACTGCATGATTACAGAAGCATCATCAGTCATTGTATCAATTTAATGTTGTCATCCGAATTGGGATGACTTTAACGCCCTATTTGGTAAATTATTATAATTTAAAGTAAAAGTAATGTTTTGATCTTATAACATCTTTTTTGCAATAGCTGTGGAATAAATATTTGTTGATCATACGATTGGATAAGCCAGTGTCATTGAAGGGAGCTGTTACTGTTCTCTAATGGATAATGGGAATAAAAGCTTTAGCCAACTTCTTTGATTTGAAAATTGCATAAGTTAGTTTGTAGCCTGTCTTTAAAATGTGCTTAAATAAAATTTATTTGAAATAAGGACCATTTTCTTCAGTTGAAGGAAAGACTGCCATTATAAAGAAATGTCTGACAAAGTTTAGGATTTTTTTAATGAATTACATAATATGTATCAATATTTTGTTAAGGAGTGCTTATGGTTAAATCTGTGTTTTGGTCTGGAATTTTTGAAATTATTGTTCAGAAGATGAATTTTTAAGTTATTTTTGATAATTATAAAGTTGACCAAAGTTGAAATTTTCAATCTAAAGAAGGGTTTTCTGAGAAGAATGTGTATGTGTGTGAGGGGGGGGGGGAGTTTAAGAAGAATTCATTTGAAATTGATTTTTCCTTCTTAACTCGACACCATCATTTTTAGAGATGTTAAATCTATGTCTCTTCTCTTACTTTTAGCTAAGCATTATTAAAACAATCATCAAAATAATCTAGGCATTTTCCCAAAACATTTTTTTGAAAATATTATTTCTACAGTGTTATTTTTTTTTTGGAAAGTGTTATTTCATATAAAAATCCTTTATAGGAAATTAATATTCGTAAATAATTTTTAGACAGCCTTCATTGTCAAGTTCTGCATTTAATTTTTGAGATAAATAATAGATGTGCCTTTGTGAATATGAAAAGAAAGCTAAAAATTAGAATTTGCAGTGTTTATGAAATAATTGTAACTTAAATAATGAAATAATAATTTAAGTAATTACTTTTTGAAATATAATTGTTTTTGGTAGTCCCGTTGTTAACTTTGCACACCAGCTGCATACTATCATAAATGTCATGAAATCATCTCTATACCAGAGCATATTTTACAAAAAATTTCAGCAGGTTTTCTTCCCTTCGCCACAAGAAATAAGATGATGCTTCGGATCTTAATCTGATGCAACCCTATCACCAGTGGGCAAAACACCTGTCACTATTGCTAAACCTCCGTAATCCCTTCACTTCCCTCACTCCCACTATGCATTCCCACCTTGTGTTGTCCTAAGTGTTTGTGCTGTCCCTGATGATGGAATATGCTCATTATTCCAAAAATGTCGGTTAAGAACCATCTTTTTTATTTCTTTTTATCCTGTTTAAGTGTAAGTGCATTTTATTTTCAATTTCTTTGTTTTAGTACAAGCACATTAATCCTCCTTGTTTATTGCTTTGTAATCTGTGAGAGATTTCTACTGACTGCTCTCATTAACTTGGTCCTATTTTGGTGTTGGTGATGCCTATATTATCATTTCATATTTTTCTACGCTGCATATACTTTTAGATTATATCATACTATCCTTAAAGAGTTTTGATTTTATAAATGCATCAATATCTTTAATGTAGACTTAGCATTATATTTCACAAACGATTTGAGGCTTAACAGAACCACTTTTCTATGCATAATATGGTATATAGCTTCTTGGATTTGAGTAACTTATGTAATCCTTTTCATTTACTAAAGTGAAAAGTTAATGTGGTAGTACTTTTAGCACACAAAAAATTAAATGTCAAGTGTAAAACTGTAAGATACTCTCCCATTGTATTTCATAGAACACGTCACTGCTTGGATTATTCATAACAAAAATTTTGATGTATAAGTTACACCAGTTGTATTTATAAAAAGATTGTATGTAAAATATGCTTGTCACATCACCAATCTTAAATAACTTTCTTCTTTTTTTTTTCCCTTAAAAAAATATATTTACTTTAATTATTTTAAGTTACTGATTTCATGCTTTTTTTTTTTTTTTTTTTAAGATTTCCAGTGGCAAATGTAATATCAATCCTATGGATAATATGTTTCGAACTCCACTTCATTGGGCAGCAGTCTTAGGTATTCATAAAATTGATTATTTAAAAGAATTTAAAAGAATTTCCCTATTATAACGAATTCTAATTTTTATAATTTTAATAAATTCAGGTCTGGCTGATATAGTTGGCTTATTGTTAGATGGTAAAGCCGATTTTGCAAGCTCTGATGCTAATGAAGCTACTCCCTTGCATTATGCAGCGCAAAATAATTATGCTGTAAGTAGTACATATTATTTGATATTTTGTGAAGAAAAAAAAAGGTAATAGAGGAGCGGTTAAATATGCACTCAATTAATTCATGAATAATAATGTAATGATTTAGCAGTTATAGAGTACTGTACGTATTCCAATATCGGGATGGAACAGCACAAAACATGCAGGACAATACATACATTTGAGGGGATTGGTTATGGATATTTGGTCTTCCTGTGATCAAATTTTTATTATATGGAAAGTTTCAGTTAAAAGGCAAAGGGTAAATATATTGTGATTTCATGGAATTAAAGCCACAATATATTCATTATTACACTATGATGCTTATAGTATATGCACACATTTTACTCATTGTTATATGAGGAAGAAGACAATTGCTTCTTCCAAAACTATAGTTTTTAAAGTTTTTATTTACAAATATTTTTAAAAGTAATAATGTGTTTGTCCAATTCATCATTACTATTAGTGACATTCAAATTGCATTTATGTCTAGTTTTTGTTAGCGTACAGTTGCTATCGAGGAAAGCATTTTTATCTTAACATTGTTAGAGTATTCTGTGAATAAATTTCTATACCAACATATCTGAATGGATACTGGGGTTACAGAATCCAGTAATGTTTAGGTCCTTCTATTTTGTTTGTGGAAAATATACTCATGACCTTTAAACATGGGTTTAAAGACAATTTGGTGTATTTGTGGAAGGTTGGAACATGCCTGATGAACTGCTCAAGATGGGACAGCAGGGTGGGTAAACATTTGTGGAGATTCTTTTGTCCAAGGTGTGTATGGTATTTTAGTTATGTTTAGGAAATGGAAAATATTAACTTCAAAAGAGATGACTAGATATTGGTGAAGATAGAGGATATTGTTAATATTGCTTAATTTGTATGAGTGTTTTGGGTTCAAACATTTACATACATATCCTTGTATCAAGAAATGTTCAGTGTTTACTTGAGTGTGTTCAAAGAGTTATAGGTGGTCAAACTGTAGTTGATTCTACTCAGTCATCTATTAAAACTGCCCTATTCCAATAAATACATATCAGCTTCAATTCTAGCACATTACTGTTGAATCATTTGTTTTCATCCCATCTGTTTATTCCATTCATGATGGAGTAGATAAGTTGCTGGGAAGCTGTTGAAGCCATTCGTATGTAATTTATCAATTCTGTAAACACATTTTTACTCTTTCATTTTAATCATATTTTAGTATTATCTTTCTTATTTCTTTTTTGCTTTTACGAAGTTTAGTTTTCTTACATAGGAAATAAGTTAGTTGTATCTATGAGGGATTTTTTTCCACTCCAGTTGATGTTGATTCAGTATTTCACCTCAGTTCCTTGAACCTTTGTCAGGAGATGTTGAGTGTTACATCTCCAGAAGATCCAAGTTATAGGAAATGAGCTTTTAAATTACAAAAAAATATATCTCTGTCAATCTAGAATCTTTAGATTTGTGGTTAATTTAAACATATTCAGGAAAATTAAATTCAGAATTTTAATCTTGTTTCTCAGATATCCTATGCTGAAAGCTATGTTGTCAATGATGCACTTTTTCCTTGTTAGACCACTGTAGGTCATTATTATTAACAAGCTACTTATTTCATTTGAAGGTAAGAACTTCAGAAGTGTGGATTAGAATTGGCTGTACAGCAACTAATTTTAATAAAGAAAATCTAACATGTTTCTAATGTGAATATTCCATCCAGGTATGCAATTAAAGCAGCAGGAGATGGAATGAAATGTGGCCTATGCAAAGAAAAGGGTTGCTGTCAGGTTTTCCATTGAAAATTACAAAAGGGTATCTCATATTACCAAGGTTCATTGGTAGCAAGGGCATATAAGGAATGTGAGTGGACTGGATAGAGATGGTAGAACTAAAGAACAGGAGCTTTGATACCTTGAAAAAGGAAAGAGTGATGTTTGACTGATGTAATAACCAAGAGAATAGCTCTTAAGAAGTTCATTATCTGTGAGATTAGATCATTTAGTTAAGAATCAGCTAAAGATCAAGATTGCTATATAATAAAAATAATAATAATGTCATCGACTCGCTGAATGTTGCGTGGAGTCGCTGCAGTTGCCAGCCTGCCCCTCCGCTTTTCATCAGCCAATGGTGTTTGCCCTTCAGCTTCGTTACAGCGACGAACCCATCGTCTAACATCCACTGACATCCACTGTTGCATCACCACACATTTTTCAGCTTTCATGAATGCGAATGGCGTTTCACCTTCCACATTCAAGAATTCAATCACAGAACGCTGTCTAATAGGAACATCGATGTCAGCCATTTTGCAAGCGGATGCAGTGCTGCCACCTGTTGATGCAGGAAGTTGCTATTGCAGTGGTTTGGAGAAGGTGGCATGAGGAATTGCGCCAAATTCAAATTTTTCACTTATTAAAAAAATAGGAGGCATTACTTATTGACTGACCCTCGTATATTGTTCAATAGAAGGATTCTTGAATTTATCTATGTACAATTTTTATCTATTGATAGTTTTACCTTTCTTGGCTTAGCTTAGCCAAAGATGTTTTTATGCTATTAAAATCAAATAACCAAGCATTCAAGCCGTCCAAAAATGAAGAAAGAACATAGTGTGATGATACAGACTTAGTATAAGGTGTCATAAATCCGTCATGGCTTGTAGAAATTAAAAGAAAAGTTCAGTTTAATTTTTGGTTAATTTTTGTAAGCCATTTTTGATTTCATATTTAAATAACTTGTTAATGGGAAAACCTTTTGGCTAAATTTAGATTTATTAGGAAGTTACATATTTTAATATTTCAATAATTCTGTATATTTTCCATTATTACAAAATAATAAAATTATATAATTACATGTAGGAAACCGTTGAGATGTTTTTGACTCGATCTCATGTAACTGATGAGCCAGATAATAATGGAAGAAATGCATTATTATGGGCAGCAAGCAAAGGGGCCAATGATGTGATAAAAGTCATGCAGAAACTGAAGGCTAATTTAAATTCAGTGGATAAAAATGGTGCAACTGGTAATTATAACTATTTTTATTTATTATAAACTGAAATTATAGGCAAGAAAAATTAAGTGAAATATTAAGGTTTATTATTTCATTTACCCAAAGTTGTTTTTTTTTAACTAGGTAAAGACTTAATGCTTACAATAACAGTGGACAACATAGCATTCTATTTCTTCTTCTAAGTTTTTTTTTTTACTTTAGTGAGTTAAACTTTACAGTTTTTCTAAGAAAAGGAGAATATCTGGAGAAACAGAACATACATTTATTTATTTATTTATTTAATTTACTTAATTTTATTTATTTATTTTAAATAGTTTGACGATTGATGTGTTTTCAACTTTGATCATACATTATATTGACCATAAATCACTTTCTGTCTTCAGAAATAAGGACAGAATCTTTAAATAATTCTATCTACAACTGAAACTTGGATCTTAACACATGCATCTCTTTCTTTTACTTTCTTGTAGCTCTACATGCAGCAGCATTGTCTGGTCATTTGAGCACAGTACAGTTACTCCTTCAGTATGGGGTTCCTGTTGATCCTTATGATAACATGCGACACACACCTCTGTTCTGTGCATGTGAAATGGGACATGTTGAGATTGTGCAGGTTTTAATGGAACATCAGGCTGATGTCACTTGGTCAGATGTTGATGGAAAATTACCATTACATTGGTAAAAATAAGCTTCTTTTAATATCCAGATTTTATTACTTTATGTACTTCTGTTTTATTGCACAAAAGTAAAATATTGAAATTTTAATATCGTTTATAATTTTTAAAGAAATAGTACATCTAAAACAATGTGAGCTGGTTTTTAGGGAAATAAACTCATGCATTCACTCATTCTGTATAATTGTCTTTATTAATTTAAATTAAATGTTTTTTTTTTTGCTGTTTTTTAATAAAGGGCTGCCATTGGAGGCCATGCATATGTTTGTCAGATTTTAATTAAGCAAGATCTTAATCCTAATGCTAAGGATCTGTGTGGGTAAGTTAATATTAAACACAATTAAAATATTTGCTTTAAAAGATTTTGAAAATTTTAAATATAGTTATTTATTTGTATAAAGATTTTTTTTTTTTGTCTTTAAGAATTTAAATCAAGATGCGACTTTTAATTTATATAAATTCAAACTGTATTTCATTGAAATATGTATTTTTTAATA
Source organism: Thereuonema tuberculata (assembly GCA_023159025.1). Classification (NCBI taxonomy): domain Eukaryota; kingdom Metazoa; phylum Arthropoda; class Chilopoda; order Scutigeromorpha; family Scutigeridae; genus Thereuonema; species Thereuonema tuberculata. The sequence goes on from JAFIDM010006943.1 coordinate 5,768,240, forward strand.
TGAACAAACAAATCATAAGGCACAGCTGAATTACATAGGTCTGCAAATTTAAACTTTGTGATCATTGCCTGAAGTGACTGAAGTGATTTATGCAATTTTGGTGCATCCAAAAATGAAGTCCATTTTTCTCCACCACATATGGATTTTTGGCACAAGACTAATAATGATATTTATAGTTTTCATATGTTATTATTAAAATAGAAATATTTTTTTAAAATGCAAATCTTAAAAATATAAGCAAGTAAGTTTGATACAGCAAGGAAAGGACTAACAGTAGTGGTGTGCATTTTGTACTTTAATTATCAGATTATAGGCATTGAGCTGGATTATGTGATGTGATTCAGAGAGAAAGCAGTGGATTATTCTACTGTTCATGCTCATACATGTTCATACACAGAGGCTTATGATTCCATTATGCAGAGAAATCCCACTTACAAATTCAACTCACTAGACTTCTTAAAACACAGAACAATAAGTATATATCCATCCCATAATCCGACATAATGAGCTGAAAACCATAAATAAAATACTCCACTTCCATAACTATCTTTGCCACCTTTTTCACAGCCACACAACCAGTAATGAAAACCCATCCAACCCAAAACCCCTATCATATATATCCTTTTCTCACCCCTTGGGCAGTTTGATTATCAGTCAATTCATTATCTTATACCAACAGCATTCAGATCCACAAACATACATATTTCATTCAATACAAAACACAATGATCCCTCTAATATTGCATTCTGGATGCCCTATACATATTGCTTCTCAGGCTATATTAGATTCACTGGCCATTACCTCTTCACGTTTATTTTGACAACTCTTCAGCTGATTCCATGTATTTTATTCAGTTTTATATCTATACAGTATATGACAAAGGATGGTTTGAAAAGGTTAAACCCTGATCTGAATTCAGAAAAGACAGTCATCTTTGGTCTTTGTTGACTGTGAAAGTCTTATGTGTTGACAGCATTAGTACATCATAAGCACAGTTTTCACAGTTGGCCATGCCAGTATGATAGATAATTTGTTAAGCTTGCTGACTTTCCTTGCACAAGATGACAATGAATGCATATTAGAATGTTGATAATAATTTATAGACTATCTTTAAATTGCCCACTTATCTTTTAGAGATGATAACCCTAATGGGCTGCAAGATACTAATATTATACATACATACATATCCTTTCCCGTTCCACCAACTGTGGGTCTAGGAATTAACTAAGCCTCTCCACCTCTCCCTGTTCTTCCAAGCCTCTTCTCTACATATTCTTTCCCATGGGATGCCTCTCTCTTCCAGGCTGTGCTTCACACTAATATTATATCTGATTGAATTCTTTCTAGCAGGTGATGGAACAGTTCTCTGCTGAACACCAAATGTAACTGTGGCATATGTTCATTTCTTATTTTGATTAGAACCTTATAGATTATAACTCAGATTTATCTGAAAGTTGCTATTTATTGTATTGCTCTTAAAGGAATGCTTCTATAATTTGATTTTTGTATTTTTAAATATCATAGTTCACCACAAACAGTTATAATTATTCTAGTCTACACTTTCAAATATCTTACACTTTGTCAGAAACTGATTTGGATGTAATAAAGTTAAACCATTAATCCAGATTAATTTAGAAATAAATAAAATCTGCAGCTTTTAAGAATCAAATTATATAAAAAAACAAACAAACAATAAGAACAACAACATTTAGAAGGAATTAATATGTTATACTGTTTAGTGGAAACATAGTTACCTCTTAATAAGCAAGTTCATCTTAAATTTGCAAATAATTCATGAGACTAAATAGTTAAATAAGAAAATGTTCTAAACTAGATCTAACTTATATCTGAAAACAACATATTCCAAATTTTTCCTTAAAATATGTAGAATGTTTTAATTTAAAATAGCTAAATTTAAATTATTCAGATTAATTTTTATTATAGTAGACATTAATTCTGTTGTAGATATAATTTTATATTATTTAGATTGTAAATGAAAATATTTCAAATTTATTCCATTTAAAAGATGTAAATTAATTTGAAATACTAAAAAATTATATATGGTTATTTTTAAGTAAATGACCATCTGAAAACCTACTTTTAGGTTAATCTTGTTAATTTATATCAAAATTGATAGGTTTAATTATGTTCTCTTTTTTGTATTCCAGTCGAACACCTCTTCAGTGTGCTGCTTTTGGAGGTTATGTTGAATGTATGTCGACACTTCTAGAAAATGGAGCACTTCCTAATATTCAGGATAATGAGGTATAATTTATTGTAGAATAACTTTTTTATAATTAAAAAAAAAAGCTCATATTTTCATGATCATTATTTCCATTTTCAAATGGAAACAAATATTTCAGAGATTATTCTGATTCAATTAATGTAGTCTGTATTTTACTTATATGCTATTATTATATAGTTATTATTATATTATATTTTTCAAACAGAAAATTAGAAAATTTGTTTGGTTCTGAATGGAAATATGAAATCAATTTTTATTTGGTTGAAAGATATGAGCTAATCTTTTTGTTTTGGATGGTTTATTTTTTAAATGCTAAATATATACTGTTATCCAAGATTTTTAGGTTCAGACCTTAGTTATAAGTACATATTTATCTAGTATTAATCATAAATTTGGATACTTTTTGAACCCTGGGACTTCTGAGCTTGGTAGGCTTTTGTCAGCTTTTTGTCTTAGTGTACAAAGACTCAAGCGTGCAAAGGCAGTTTATTCATACAAAATAAAATGGATCCTGGCAAACTAAATATAAGGATAATTAAATACAAGATTAAAATACAGTAAAACCCCGTTATTACACTCGTCAAGGGACCGTGACCTACAAGCGTAATAAGCGGGATAGCGCTATAAACGGGGAATGATTTATATGATGGGGAAACATTTAGACACCATTTTACAGGAAAGATACTTGATTCTGAAATAGATATAGTGCAAATGTGAGCTTATTTCCTATTAAAAAAATCTCTGATTGTGGTTTGCCGTGTGTGTATGCTACTGTTATAAATTACGACATTTTCAATGCGGTTCAAGAAACTATTAACATCAATTGATACTCCACTAGGAGCAATACAAATATATTTTCGGAGCAGTTTTAGTGCACTGCCCGCTATTTCACGCGCCTTTTCTTGAATGATTGGGTCATTTAATGGCACTGATGCATCACGGGACTGATGAATCCATTCAATTAGAATTTCCTCTGCATCTTCACATTTTCCACACTACTTTTTTACGTTTGCAACCATCCTTCGCTGAATTGATAATTCCATTCTTATTTTTTATTATTGTTCTCAGACTGGATCAGGGAATTCTTAGATTCTGCGAAAACCTTCTGATTTAGTGTAGAATTCTCGTCGTACTTACGAAGAATTTGCAATTTTTCACTTATAGAAAGGGATTTCCGCTTCAAAGAGTTCGAAGATTCCCTCCTACCAGGGAAAGAAAAGAATCGTTACAGTGTTACATTTCTTTTCGATACAAAATTTCCGATATCAAAAAGCGCTACAAGCGGGATTTGAAGCGTTATAAGAGGGTAAAAGTATAGAGAGTTATATAGAAAATTCCAGGGACCGTACAAAAGGAGCGTTAAGAACAGGATAGTGCTTTAAGCGGGAGCGTAATAACGGGGTTTTACTGTATATAAAATAATCTTGCATTCATTTTCCTTACCTTTAGTTTGTAAGGGGACATTTTGTTTTGTTTAATTATATGATTAATCAAACAAATGCAGCCCATAATAGGCTCTCAACAAATCCAAAAATATTCATCTTAATTCATATTTTTATAAAGAGCTTGGGAAATATTTGTTATTCATAATATTTTCCAGTTTCCTAATATTACCACTCCAATGATACATCTCCCCAATGTGGCAAACATCTACAATAGTACAGTTCAATTGTAACAGTTCAGTTCAATAGTAGTTCAATTGTATAGCAAACATGGCTAATTTGAAAATCAAATTTTATTCCTTAGAATTTCTGCGCTCACAGAAAGTCCTAAAAATTTCATAAGGAAAGGCAATGTTTAACAAACGATTTTTTTTATTTATAATTTATTTTTCAGCTTTCCATTTTCATTGTGTAGCATTCATTAGCAATGATAAGTTACAATTTATTGCACAAGATTTTTTGTACAAATTTGTAATAAATTAATACTTTAATAATATATTTTTCATGATGATAATAATTAACATATTTATACTTAATTGAAATTTAGGGAATGACTGCTCTTCATTGGGCTTGTTCCAGAGGTCATTTAGATGCAGTTAAACTCTTGTTTGATCACTGTGCTTATCCTAATCATATGGCTTTTACAGATGACAGGTAAGGTATTGTGCTTATTTAAAATAGTTGAAATTAGTAAGAAACAGTACAGGTTGACATTCAAAAATCCGGCCATAGATAATCTGGTTCCTTAAGATTTCTGGTATGGATTTCAAAATGCAAATTTTGTAGAACTATTTTATTCAGTTGAACTAAAATTCTGTAGAATTGTTTTATTTAGTGGTGAACATTAAAATTTCATTTGCTTTTCATGTAGTGTTTAATTTTCTTTCTTTAAAGGACTATACAGGTAGTCATTTTCTGTTACATATGTATATACAGCATATAAAAACCATAAAAAATCCGGCATTTTCAAAAATCAGGCACTTCTTGGGTCCGGAAGTTGCCGAATTTTTGAATGTCAACCTGTATAAAGAAAATATTAGTAAGAACCAAATAAAGAAATTATAAGGTTTATTTTTCAGCTCAGATTTGTCAAGGAGCTACTGGCAAATTGAGATTAAACTTCAGTGTCTATTTGATATTGATAATGATTAAAAATATTAATCAGAAAGTAAATCTATGAAAAAGTATATTATCAGTCTTCTTCCATTTTTGTTAATCATATGAAAGTTTTACCATGAATAGTCTTGACAAATAAACAGTTTTGAGCAATAAAAGTTTTCTGTTACTTACTAAAATTCATTTTGTATGTTCTTTCCTTGTGTATTTGCCTTGTGCAGCAAGATAGGAATAGCATAAATCTCTTTTGCTATTACTTCTTTCAATCTATATTTAAAGCAAATTTGTCTGTCCTAATCCTGTTAAGAAAACATGACATTATGTCACTGAATTGTATATTGCACACCCTGCTTACTATCAGATTTTGATAAGATGTTGTTGTAATATTTGTACAGACAAAGAATGAATAATAAGTTTTAAACTATGTAATGACTTTTTGATGAGGATGAATCAACGTGGTAAGGGAATTACCATGGAGGGTTTCTTTCCGATAGGTTATTAATGGACCGATGTTCTAAAAAAGAACTCTGCAATCTTTCTTGTTTTACATCTTGTTTGCAGTACAATGCTTTGATCTCTGTTTCTGATAAATGGAAAGTTTCAAGATGACTCTCCTTAAGCTTGCCATCTGCTACTACTTAAGTAGTAAGTTTAGGTTAGGGCCAAAACTGCATAGGTTGGAGATTTATGAGGTTAGGTTAATTCTATATCTTCCTTCTGTTTCTTAACAGGGTGTGACTGTTGTCAAATGATCAACATTAATAATCAGAAAATTCCTATCCACACCATCATTTTGACTGTTGACACTCCCAATGACCATTAAAGTAGATTATTTACATTCCAAAGTGTGGCCCTTTTACGCAATCTCCTTCACATTGATGTTTATCTTCTCATAGCCATGGAGAACATCTTTGTGATTCCTTCTATATTTGGACCAACATCTTCATCTCCACATTCCAATTTGTTTCACGTCAAGGCTATTTTTTTTACACCTACTTGCCTGTCTACCTTTGTTTCCTGAAAAATTTCATTATGGGAGCCGATTCAATTAATTTAGAAGGACACTCAATAATTGATAGTTTGTCTCCTCATCCATCACAATGTTTTGAAATCTGTTTCTCTCATTAAGTCACTACATGCTTATCATCGGAATGACTACTGACCATATGGATATTATATGGACCATAATAACATCCTTTCTTATTAGTTTGCTACGGTGCCTATAAAACAACTTTTAAATGCATCATAAAGGGAAAAAATAGAACATAAAAGTTTTGGAATGGATATATTAAATATCCTATTTCAGGCCTGTGTAGGCCCTTCGGGTCACAAGAAGTAAGGTTCCTGGTGTTTCTTAAGTCAATGTTGTCTTTTAAGTTGAGGTCAGATAGTCAATTCAACACATGTCCACCTTTAACCTGGTACCTGTTCTTTGAGGACCCTGTCTGAAGGAGAATTCAGATTGGAAAAACCCTTACCTTTGCCAGATCTGGGATTGAATCCAGCTGAACCATTATTTGGCTACTGGACCTAAAATGTATTTATTAGAAAATCCAAATCATTTTCCTTTTATAAGAGCCAAACAAAAAAAAAAAAAAACACATTATTTTTCAATTAGCCAATGTATTTTTCATGCTTTTTGCAATACACAGTTCAGCCAGTAGTAAAACAGGACTAGACAGAAAAAAAAGGATAATATCAAACAAAATAAAGAGGAAGAAGGAATTGATACTATAATCGTATATTTCATGGTGATAGTAATAGAGATGTGTTCAAGTATATATGATAGAATTGGAATGTTAAGATTGGTGGAAAACAAAAACAAATAAAACTAAAAAAAAGCTCTTAGAAAAAAATTATTCTTCAGAATTGAAAATATTTGTACAGTCATAACCCTTGTAGTAAAGCTCTGAAAAATAGTTATGGTAACCATTATTCTATTGTATAAAAGACTTCAGATAAATGAATAACTGTCTTTTGCAGTGAAGGGTTAGCCATAGTATCACATTTTCACATCACTGGACACAAACCCTTTTTTTTTTTAATTTCCATAACAAATTTTCATTCATAATACAAATGATGAAAGAATTTGAATTAAAACCTTAGCAATCCACAAAATATAATCCCTACAAAATCTCTACATCAGAAACCATTGTTACAGCTTATTTAAAAATCATCAATATTTTTCCTTTTTTTTTTTATTTCATAAGTTAACAAAGTAATTTCAAATAACACAAATTAAGTTTTAGATAAATTTATATGTATGACTTACTTTTATTTTTAATATGTTCAGTCAAACACTACCCAATATCATTGTTACAATGGTGTTTTTGTTACAATTCCACACCCATAAATTTGACCTCTCATTACAAGTTCTATTACATAATTAATTTAGGTTTTTAATTTTATTCTTTGTATCTATTCTAATACAGCTGCACAGCTCTCGATTTAGCACTTCTTGGGGAACACCATGAAGTTGTCCAATATATGATAGAACATGGTGGTGTATCAATTAACCGAATTCAAGATATTGCTGCTACCAAAATCCAGGTATACTTTGATTTATATTTCAGTGAGATTGAATGTAAGGTATAGGTTGTTGTTGCAAACTCAGAACTCTTTGGCCTGAAATTGAAAAAAAAAATTAAAAAAGATAGTACTTTCTAAACAAAAGTACTCAAAAGTTAAAACTTTTATATTTCAAATGTATGTTCACTCATATAATAAGTCGCATTTACTACCTTTTGAATTTTAAGCACCTGTATGAATAGATATTTTCATCACAGTGAAGATATTCTTGTTGTTGGTTACAGCATCCTTTAAATAATAAAAATTGATCTTTTATTTAAAGGTTTTTGTCGACAGATAATCTTTCAGCAGCAGCAGTTGTACTTAATTCATGTTAGCATTCATTTTGTTTCGTTAGCAGATAATCTTTTAAGCTACATTTGAATTTAATTCATACTAGCATTCATTCTGTTTGGTAGCATTGGTATAATATCATAGCTCTTTTCTAAATTAATGGATCTTCTTCCTTCTCCTCTTGTTTGATTTTTACTATTGCTTTAACCTTTAAATCCTGTAAATTCTGTCATCTATCCTCCCATTTGGAACCTTGCTCTGCTTCCAAGCATTTCCCCATGTTTAAGCACAATTTAAAAGTTCTAAGATTGACTAAAGTTCTAGGCTTGAAGATCCTTTCTTCCTGGTCACTTCTGTTCAGTCATTTGTCAGTCTCGTGCTTTCAGTTCACATTGAACTTTTAATTATTATCTATGTTTGCTGTCATGACTGGGCCCAGCAGCTGAGTAATAAGGGCTCTTGGCTGCAGGTTTGACCCTTGGCCTTGGTGGAGGACAGAGGTTTTTCCATGCTCCATTCTCCTCCATACGGGTCCTAGGATCTACCCAGCCCTCTGTAGAATGGGTGCAGGGTTTCTTTCCTGGGGGTTAAAGGGGGTGGGGGGGGCTGACCACCCAACCTCAACTTAGTCGCTTTGGTCATGAAGTGCTGGGAGCCTTACCTCTCGTGACTCGAAGGGCCACATAGACCTATCATGGGATAGACCTTTGACTTACAAGCTTGCTGTCATGTTTCATTAAAACAGGCAGTTGACAAGCATTTGTTTCTAATTTCACATCCTCTACATATTTTGTTTGTAGTTTTTTATGGTTCTTTTACAATTTTGGTTGAGCTTACAACTATTGATAATACGATAATACATGGTAATAATTAAGGAACACAGTTTTGTTTTGTACCTGACTGGGAAAAGACTCCTTTTACTTTATTTCCTTTGATTGACTTTTCAAATCATGACATTCTGCATCAATTGTTATTCAAACATTCACAATAATGTATAGTAATACCAATCTGAAAATAATATATAACATCTTCAATTAATAATACATGATGGAGACGGTGACCCCTCCATAACTAAAAGTAAGAAAATAAAAAAACAAGAATCAAATGTGGAATTCAAAACCTTGGATAGCACTCAGGCTACCACAAAAGGTATTTGACCACATTTCTTAGTTGAATCTTCAATTAATACTTTCAGTTATTTTCAATTAAAAATACCTCTTATTTATCAAAAAAAAAAATTTAAAAAAATGACTATTTCAAAGCTTGACTGACCACATTTTCAGTCCTGGGGGGGAGGGTGGTGGAAGAAGAACCAAAAAAAAAACTCTTTGATTGTAAACATGACTGAAAACAGTTGGGCCATATCCCTTTCTCATTTTTTTTTTCCTAAATGGACCACTTGAGGTTTACGCCCCTATCGACGTCACGTATGACGTGTATCCCACATGCGGCGAGAGCTTGTGCGATAAACAAACATATAACTTTGTTTGAATTACTTAAAAAATCGTCGATATTTGATATTTCAAGACGATGGTTCAGTAATGTGCAGATCCTTATTGTAATAATTCTGTAAAAACGCTTGGAATATCCTTCTTTAATATAATATTTCTTCTGTATCTAAACCGGTTAAAACAAAGCACGTGGCTTTGTTTATCCCACATGCGAAGCAGTAGCGTGGTGGGATATTTTGTAACTACGAAGCCCCGCCTATCCTCAAGTGATCCATTAAATTATATCCTTCTTTGAAAATATATTGCTGTCGTCTTCTTCAATAGGCGATAATCAACTCTATATCCAATCTGGAAATTTTGGAAGGCTTACAATCGTTGCATCCAAATCAAATCTTTTAGTCCAGCCTCTGTATCTATTAGGGTTAAAACGAAGCACATGGCTTTGTTTATCCCATAAGCCAAAAAGTAGACTGGTGGGATATTTTGGAACTACGAAGCCCCGCCTATCCTCAAGTGGTCCATTGATAACTTTAAATTAAAAACAATTAATTGAAGATTTTGTTTGATATTATTTGTATCAGATCTGTATCATTATTATCATGTGATGTTCTACCAACTTTTCCAATTGATCAGGCAGTATTGAATAACCTCATATACATAGATGGTCAGGTCTCCTGCTAGTCTTATTGTTTCTTTGTTATTCTAGCACTGTGTTTTCAGAAATCATCTCAGAGCTCATTTATATTGTGAAAAATCAACTGTTTATATGGGATTCTTTTTATTATTCAAGAAATGAAAATTCCCCTCGGTGCGGGTTCCTGTACGTGGTGAGGGGACCACCCATGGAGGGTTCTCTTTTCCATGAGCTACTCTCCATGGGTCCTAAACGCCCGCCCCCGAATCCAAGGTGGAAGGCATCGTGCCGATGGATGTGTGGCACTACGGGGTTATTTTAGTGTCATGAACGATCCCTGAGGAAAAAAAAAAGATTGCCTGGCAACAAATCACAGTATTTAAACTGCTTCGGCAGTGCCTTCCAGGCAGATATGGGGATAGCTGCCTGGTGACTGTTTACTTTCCCCAGCTAAATTTTTTGTGTATGGATTCTAATTTTTTTCCTTTATTGGGAAGCAATTCCCACACCGTCGATGTTCGCTCTTCTTCTATTATCACTCAGACCTTTCTAATCATGCATTCCTTAACCCCTGAGACACCTTTATCTAAACTGTCCCCTTTTCTCATCTCCAAAGCACTTTCAGGTGTAACTTCAAATATCAAGTCAGTCAAGAAACTGCAGTCTGGCGATTTGTTAATCCAGCTGCCTTCTTCAAAAGCTGTGGACCAACTACTTAATTTGACAACTCTGCCAGATACTCCGGTATCTGTCACAAAGCACAAGACTCTAAACTCTAGTCGCGGCGTGATCCGCAAACCAGATCTGGACGGTCTATGTGATGCTGACCTTCTCGAAGGCTTTGCTTCGCAGGGTGTGACTGCTGTCTGACGGGTTAACGTTCGTCGTGACAATAAGGAAGTACCCACTCGAACAGTTGTTCTTACTTTTAACACCTCCACACTGCCCACGAGTGTTACAGCTGGCTATCTTCGCTGTCCTGTACGTCCTTACATCCCGAACCCTTTGCGCTGCTTCAAGTGCCAACGTTATGGTCATGGCTCTGCAGCTTGTCGTGGCAAGTCCATCTGCCCTAAGTGTGGTGAGCCATCCCACGAGTCTACACCGTGCACTTCGCCTCTCAAGTGTGTCAATTGTTCTGGAGACCATCCTTCATACTCTCGATCTTGTCCTCGTTGGAAGGAGGAGAAGGAGATTCAGACTATCAGAGTTAAACATTCTCTTTCTTATCCCGAGGCTCGGAGGATGCTTCTTGCTGTGCCAGCCCAAAAGACTTTTTCGTTTGCAGTAAAATCCAAACAGACAGCTTCAATCTCCTGTCAAACAGACATCACTTGTCCTCCTCGCGAGTCCTTTTCAGCCATATTTCAAAACATTGCTACTCCTACCACAACAGTTCCGTCACAATCAACTCAATCTACGTCACAATCCACCATGTTATCTTTGCCAGTTTCTTCAAGTACTTCTAATATCCCTGCCGGTCTCAACTTCACTCAGAAGCGACCATCTGTATCTCCACACCGACCTTTTCATCGCACTAGTTCACATTCGCGTTCACCTTCTCGTGGCCGTCGGAGACATTTCTCTCCTAGACGGTTTTATGAAGACGATCTGGAGGACTCCTCCAAACACCCAAACTTTAGGGCACCACCAGCACCTCCACCTTGATTTTTAGGCTTTTACCCTTTTTTATCTTTTAATGGCCTTACTGTATTGGAATTGTCGAGGACTTCGCTCCAACCTGAACGATGTTAAAGCCCTCCTTTCTACAAATCATCCAGTCTGTATGTGTCTCCAGGAAACTTTTCTTACAGGAAACAACACAGTTTCTCTTCCAGGATATTCCATGCTGAGTAAACAGCGGACCGATAGAAGCGACGGAGGCGTTTGTCTCTTTATTCGACATGATACTCCATCCTCTCATGTCCCACTTACGACTTCTTTGGAAGCTGTTGCTGCTCGCCTTTCCACCAGCCGCCTTTTCACTATCTGTAGCTTATATCTGTCCCCCACAGCCCCTGTTTCGCTTACAGACATTGCTCAGCTTCTGGATCAATTACCGACTCCGTTTCTCTTAGTCGGAGATTTCAACGCTCATTCTCCTGTCTGGGGTTCTTCATCCACCAATCCTAGAGGTGCTGTTATTGAAGATCTTTTAGTTCGGCGTAATCTTTGTATCTTTAACACAGGCACCGCAACTCATTTCTCATCCTCGCCAATATCTTTCTCTGCTATTGATTTAGCTATAGGTTCTGCGTCACTCTTCCCCCATTTCTCATGGGATGTTATCAACGACCCTGGTGGCAGTGACCATTTCCCAATCATTCTCAAAGAGCTCCCTCGTTCAGCTGTTTCATCACCCAGTCGTCATCGCTGGAAATTTGACTCTGCTGATTGGATAACTTTTACTAGCCGCTGTAATCTGGAGGCCATTGATCTTTCAGCTACCATTGATCAACTTATTGACGAGGTCACTCATATCATTATTTGTGCTGCCAAAGCAACAATTCCACAAACATCTGGACGATTCCCTCTGCATCCCAAACCTTGGTGGACTAGTGACTGTACGTCTGCACAGAAGATTAAGCAGAAAACTTGGAACATTTTCCGCCGTTATCCGACTTCTGCCAATCTTTTGGCTTTTAAGCGAGCACGTGCTTCTGCTCGTCGTATCCGTCGCATTGGTCAGAGGGAGTCGTGGCAACGTTTTGTTTCATCACTAACTTGTACTTTGTCTTCAAAGACCCTTTGGGATAACATTCGTAAGATGCATGGAAAGTATAGATCTCAATCTGTGCACATACTGAAAGAAGATGGAAAAGAAATAGCTACTATCTCCGCACAAGCTGAAGCCCTTGGACGTGCTTTTGCACGGAATTCCAGCCCTGCACTTTTATCTCCTACTTTTCAAACGATTAAAGACCGTGCTGAAGCTATTCCTTTAAAGTTTTCTTCTTCCAACAGAGAACCATACAATCTCCCATTTAGTTTACAGGAATTATTGTTTGCACTAGACACCAGCAAAAATACTGCCTGCGGCCCTGACGGAATTCATTATGTGATGTTGCGACACTTATCTGTTTCGTCGTTGAATGTTCTTCTGTCCATCTTTAATAAAATCTGGTTGGAACATTTATTTCCTGATAGTTGGCGACGAGCTATAGTCATTCCTTTTGCCAAACCTGGTAAAGACGCCAGTGATCCAAATAATTATCGCCCCATTGCCTTCACTAGCTGCTTATGTAAGACGCTTGAACGAATGGTAAATCGCCGCCTTCAATGGTATCTTGAAGCCAATAAACTTCTCGCTACCACACAGTGTGGTTTCCGGCAGCATCGCTCTACGGTTGACCATCTTGTACGTTTGGAAGATGCTATTCGCACTGCATTTGTTAATAGAGAACACCTCGTCTCCATTTTCTTTGACTTGGAGAAGGCATACGATCGCACCTGGAAATTTGGTATTTTACAAGATCTTCATCATTACGGCCTTCGTGGTCACATGCCTATTTTCATTCGCAATTTTCTTGCGAATCGTACCTTTCAAGTACGTCTAGGATCTACGCTCTCTACATGTTATCCTCAAGAACTCGGAGTACCTCAGGGCTGTGTCTTGAGCGTTACCCTTTTTTCTGTAAAGATTAATGGCATCATTTCTGTTTTGCCTTCGTCAGTTCACCACTCTTTATATGTTGACGACTTACAGATCTCTTGCAGTTCTGTTAATTTGCGTCTGATTGAACGACAACTGCAGTTAGCTCTACATCAGTTGCAGACTTGGAGTGTTTCTAATGGTTTTACTTTCTCACAATCCAAGACTGTGTGTGTCCATTTCACTCGACGTCAGGGAATTTTTCCTGATCCGCAGCTGACTCTTGGTGGCGTCTCACTTCCATGTGTGTCTCAGCATAAATTTTTAGGCCTCATTTTTGATAAGAAATTGACTTTTAAGGATCACATACTTGACCTTCGGAAACGGTGTCTTTTAAAACTAAATTGTATCAAAGTGCTTTCGCATTCCAAATGGGGTGGTGATCGCTTGGCCTTGTTGCGCATTTACCGAGCCCTTATTCGATCCAAATTGGATTATGGCTGCATTGTCTATGGCTCTGCGCGACCGTCTGTCCTTCGGACACTTGATCCTGTACACCATCAGGCCCTTCGCTTCTGCCTCGGTGCTTTCCGTACTTCACCGATTCCCAGCCTGTATGCAGAGGCTCTGGAACCGTCCCTGCACTTTCGTCGACAAGTTTTGTCTCTCCAATATTTCGCCCGTATTTCTTCACTTCCAAATAATCCTGCTTATCAATGTGTGTGTCGTCCTCGTCAACGACGTCTTTTCACCAATCGTCCTTCCATTATACCACCGTTTGGACATCGGGTGACGACTTGGCTCAATACACTACAGCTCGCTGACCTTCACATTGCCACTCTACCTACTTCACCATCCGCGCATTGGAAATATCCTCTACCCACCTGTGATTTCTCTCTTCGTACTTTTGCGAAAACCAACACTCCCTCGACAGTCTTTCAGTCTCTGCATCAAGATCATTTGTCCCGTCACTCTGATTTCAACATCTTCTATACCGACGGATCTAAAGGTGCAGATTATGTTGGAGCTGCTTTTTACACTGCTACTTTCAGTCGTGCTGTTCATCTTCCTTCTGAGGCATCTGTGTTTTCTGCTGAGCTTTATGCCATCTTCCTAGCTTTACAGTATGCTTTGCAGGAGAAGTTTACGCACACACTTTTCTACAGTGATTCTGAGAGCGCTTTGCGGGCACTGTGCAGTCACACCCTGAAGGGTCACCCTTTTGTTTTATCCATTTTAGATTTTTTACAGCGTTTTCACCGTTGCACTATCATTTTCTGCTGGATCCCAGGCCACGTCGGCATTGTCGGCAATGACCACGCTGATTCTCTCGCAAAGTCTGCTGCTAGTTTACCCTTGCGACAGATCTCCACTCCGGCCTCTGACATCTACGCACTTATACGTTCTCGTCTCCGATCTGCCTGGCAACACGAATGGGATGCTCTTCACGGCAATAAACTTCGTCTTGTCAGTCCTTCGTTATCCTCTCCTGCCACTCGACTGTTTCCAACTCGCCGGAAGGATGTTCTTCTGGTGCGTCTGAGGATCGGCCATACAAGACTGACACATAGCTACTTATTGCTCAATCGTCCACCTCCCCAGTGTTCTACGTGCAACGTTGTTTTAACCGTCCATCATATTTTAATTGACTGTCCTGCTTTTACTCAACATCGTCGTCAGTGCTTTTATCCTCTTTTTAAATTTCATGTTCCTTTTCATATTTCATTGCTTTTAAATGATAATGATCTTTTACCCATTTCATCAGTTTTATACTTCATTCATCAATGTGGCCTTGCCACTCTATTGTAATTCTCAGATTTTTTACTTTTCTTCTAAATACCTATCATTTTACCTATATCCTATTATCTTACTTTGCACACTACCTGTTCTTTTCTTGTTTTTGTCCTTTTTAGCTAGATACATGTAGTTAGTCTTCATTCCATTTTCTTTTCTTTTTTACCTTTCTTGGCGCAGCTTAGCCGCAGCTGCTTTTGCGCCATTAAACACCAACCAACCAACCAACCAAGAAATGAAAATTATACTTGGATCCATTAATAATTGCTTTCTCTTTGAAAGTCCTATAAATTATTTCTTTAAAACCTTTTCAATAAAGTTGTATAATCTAAAATTATTTTTTTTTAATTTCTTCCAAAAACATTCATAATTTTACGAAGAAGTTTATTAATAGATTTTGCTGTTAACACTTTAAAGACTAAAAAAAAAAAAAAATGAAAGAATTATCAGTAAGAACTAATGCTTTTTATTTACAGTATCTTTTTCTGAAATCTGAAAAAAAAAAAATATTTTATTTTATTTCAATAAAGGCTTATTACCGAGGATATCGAGTCCGTAAAGGGTTTGAAGAAAGAAAGAAGCTCCTTGTAAGACATGAACAGCTCAAGAGAGATGCAGCAAAGTAAATATTTATGGTTTTTTTTCACACAATTATAATAATAATAATAATAATAATAGAAGTAGTAGTAGAAGTTGACAAATGATTTTCTTTATAAAAAAAGATAGCTAGATTAATAAATAAAAGAAGTATTAGAAATACTAAAATCTAAAATCATAGTGTTGTACTAACTTCACTCTCAGACTTGTTGATTGCTGAACATTTAAAAAGAAAATTATTATTATCATATTTTTTTATCATAATGTGAATTATGACAGTCATATAACTATGAAAAAATTGAAAACTAAATTGTATTAAGTTATTTTTTACATTTCACTATAGATTGGTAAAATCTTCATCATAGACTATCACTAGTCAATGGACTGGATCCACTGCAGTTAATCCTTTTGACTAATTTATAATTAATTTAAGCAATTCTGTTGTGATGTTATCCAAGTAGCATCATGAAGAGATGTAGTACCTGAAGTTCCTCAGGCAGAATGTGATATCAGACAGTAATCTATTAATTGCTTAAATGTGTGTTTTATATATGTACAGTAGGGGGCATGGAAATTTTGCATTGTATGTGAGATATACCAAAAAGTTGATCAACAGTTATGCAAAGTAGTATATTTAAGCAATGATCTTGATTTCTAATGATACATGTAGTTCATAGAATAAACCAAAGAAATGTAATTTATTACATATAATGCTGCATGGAACTGAAATAAGTGTGAGTTCAAACCACAGGCTCACTAATACTGCTAAGGAGCACTGTCTCAAGAATATGCTTTTCACAGTTCTAGAAGCAAAAAAAAAAAAAATAGGTTCATAATGTAGGTAGAAAATATAACATGAACAAGTTATTTCTCATTCACAGGATCCTAATACTTAATAGTTCTACCTTGAGCCTTAACAATAGCTTTGTAGCAATCTGGCATGGAGTGGATGAACTTCTTCAAATATTCTGTATCCAGCTCAAGATACCAAACTCTTGTAATACACTCCTGCAGTTGTTGTTTATTGTTAGGCCTCCTCTCTGCACATTCCTTTGCCATTATTTAGCAGCATTTCTCAATCTGTTTAGGTCAGGACTGTTACTGGCCAACTTCGGCATCTGATAATTGGCCTTTTGTAGGAAATTTTTTAGCTAAACACAAACACTGATATAGGGTATCAGTTAACTGATAATATTTCTAACAAACCATATAGACATGACGATGAACATTTACTCACCTTTCTGGTACAGTGATATGGTACTGAGTCATCCTGCAAGATGTAGGATTCAGTGTCACCAAATTGTTCCTGGATTGTTGGAATTATCTGAGCAGATAAGATGTTTTTGTAGCATTTTGCATTTTAGACACATTTATTAAGTGTAGTCTGCCAATCCCTTTACTGGATATGCATCCCCAAACCATTTGACTCATCGGAAACTTTACTGTCAGACACTGTTAAAGGCCTTGCTTTTTCTATGCTTAACATAGGGTTTCCCGTCAGATCCATTCAGGTTAAATTTCAATTACAGAACAGAATAACAGAATCCCACATGTGCATGGTTCAGTCCACATGATCTTTAGCCCATATAAGCACATTTCATTTGTCAGTAATGGCTTCTTACATAGACAGTAGGCAAGCCTGGCCCAGCGAGCTGTAAGTGCGAGGCCCCCTTTCTCTAATGATGTCCTGATTCCCCCCCCCCCCCCCCTCCCGGGTCAACTTTTCTAAAACCTCCTCAGAGATGCTTTTTAAAATTACATACTTTTTTTTATTCTCTACAGCTCATTAGAGTCATGAGCTTTGTTGGAGCAAGCTGAATTTTAAACAAAGAAAATAATCATAATATGGCCGAATGGAAGTTTCATAATATTACAGCAAATAATAATGGGGAAAAAAAAAATCATCAACCAGCCACGGAACTCCAGGCGCCTTCCTAGATTCGCCCCCTACCCTAAGGCTGGCCCTGCAATAGGCTTTGAGACCCATGTTGCACAGCTGATGTCACACAGTTTGTGAAAACTCACTTGATGCCTGTATGCTCTTGCCTCTTCCCCCTGTACCTTCAGTTCTAGTGCTAGGATAGTGCACTATTCATCAGTAGTAGGGTTCTTTCAAAGTTGGTCCACAAATGGTGAAATAACTGACCATCAGCAATGCGTGGACTGGCCACAACATATTGACTCAAGAGGTGAGCATAGGCTGTCTCATGTGCGAAGCAATAGTAGGGGTATTGTGGCACAAATCTCTAACAGTTTCAATAGTGGTGATGGTGTTAGTGTGTTGGAACACTTTTGAATATAGGTTACGGAGCTTCAGACCTTATACCTCTGTTAACAGCTGTTCATTGCTGAAAGTGCTTGCAGTGGGCACATGAGCTTAAAAATTGGACAAAAGAGAAATGAAAGAAGGCCGAATGAATCACGATTCCTGTTACACCATGTGGATGGTCTGGCACATGTGTGACATTTACCAAACAAAGCCTTCTCACCTAGATATACTATGGGACGAACACAGGCAGGTGTAGGAAGCATGATGGTCTGAACCATTGTTTCCCAGTGTGGGACCCATGCCCCACAGGGGGGCAATTCGAAAATTCTATGAATCTATTTGAGGGTTCAGTGTCGTTTTTTCATTTTCAGTGCAAATGCACAGATTTCATTTCTTGCTTATAATAGAGGAACTGATGATATAAAATACGACATTATATATCTATTTTTCTTATATATAATAATAATAACTATGTTATATTTTAACCGTAACGATATATAAAACTGATTTGCTGTTTAAGAACTGTTATATTTCGGGTAGATTCCAGTTGACAGTATCCGCCAATAGGAAGCTTTCTTGGTATTCACTGCTGAAGGGCGAGTTACTGTTTCCGGCTAACTGTATTGTCATGATGTTTATCGTTGTTCTGCACATGCTCGTGATACCATGTGTGGATCATGATACCACGTGTGTTCCTTTTTTCTGAATTAAAGATGGCCGTCAAAGGTGATGTCGAATTATCAGATTTTTTTTTTAATGAGAGATGGATTTTAAAACACATTACTGGATGAAGGATAAGAGCATTTGACCGTCAATCATGGTATCCGTTTCAAACATCCTGTCACTGCAGCCAAAATGAATACGATAGACAGTATCTGGACACCCATGAACGGGCACCAGCGAGGCAGTCGTATAACACAAGCCTAACCATTTTTTTGTTTTTTTTGCACTATACTAACGATTACAGTACTAATTAATCGGATGCTTCCTAAATATTTTTTTGTGGTTTAATGGTGATGGCACCTTTTAGCTAGAACTGGCTTTTCGAAAATATTCAGGAGTTTTTTCTGGTTTAATGGTGATGGTGCCTTTTAGCAAAAAGTGGCTTTCCTGTATTTGCTTCCTGTCGTTCTCTTAGAAATTGAAACATCAGACGTCAACTTCCGCTTCCGGTTTCTGAAAATAGTTCGGAAACCGCCATATTTCACAACACGAAGAAAAAAAAAAAAACACCCTGTACCGTCAACTGGATTTTTACCGTAACAAATATATACACTTCATGGTAATAACATTTTATTTAACAATTAATTGTTGACAGTTAAAAAAAAAAAAACCTTATTTAAAAACAATCCCGTAAAGTTCCTCAGAACATTTACAAATATACAAATTAAGACACAGCATTCGCAGTTTTACTAAAAATAGAAGTTGATTGGCAATATTATTATTATTATTATTGGGGGGGGGGGGCAATAAGTAATTGTGATAGGGAGCATAAGAATTTGAGAAAGGCTTAGTTGGAGGATAGCAGAAAAAAAGTTGGGAAACACTGGTCTGGACGATGATTTCCTGGAGAATGCTTGGACCTATCATTTATATTGTCCTCCATTATTGTTACCGATCAAGTACACCCCCTTTATGGCAACTATGTTCCCTGATGGAGATGTCTTCTATCAGCAAGACAATGCTTCAAGTCATACATCTCGGATAGTCATGGAACGGTTCATAGAACATGAGGAAGAGTTCAGCTATTACCATGATTCCCCAAATTCCCCTGACATGAATCCAGTTGAGCATTTATGGCTTGAGTTGGAGAAACGTGTTCATGATGCATCACCTCAATCACATTATTTGTAAGAACTGAAGGATCTTCTGGCAAATCATGGTACCAGCTATCATAGAATACCAACCAAGTTATTGGTATAATCCACGCCTCACTGTTTTGACAAAGAGAGGAGGATCAACATCATATTAAGTAGGTGGTTAAGTAGGTATAATGTTTTTGAGTGATCAATGTACACTTCATTAAGACACATGATGTACACATCATTATGATTCAACTTCACTGCAATTAAAAGCTGTTAAAGACTAAAGTATCAGGTAAAAGTTATTGGGAGTAATTGTATCATGAGATTGTTAATTTTAAAATTTTATTTTCCACAATATTTAAGAACAATACTTAAATAAAGGTATGACTAAGGATATGTATACATGACTAATAAAAGAAAGCAGTTAATCACATAAATTAAAATCAGTTTGTGGACTTGCTGAGACGGAGATTAGTATAGATTTCTAAGAAGGAAGCTCTATTCTGATAATTTTGAATATTTTAATAATTTATGTTAATTCTCAGAAAAGTTATTAAAAAGTTATTATTTATCATTTCCTTAGTTAAAGTTATAAAGAATTGTTGTGATCTGTTTTCTTTTATTTACAGAAAACGAGCTGAACACGAAACTAGATGGAGAGATTCCAGTAGAAAGACAACTGACAAAGAAGACCAATTGATTATCTCAAATGATAACTCAAAGCCAAATATTAGTTCCTATTCATTTTCTGGAAGTGAAGATTTTTTATCTAATCCTTTTTCAACTCCCAAAGAAGACAAACTGAAAGAAGCAGAAATTATAGATATTGAGCACCCACCCAATAAGGAAGAAACTCAAAATGTTGTGGCAAATCCAGAATCACTACCCATTAATGAAGCAAGAGATGAAAGCATAGATACATTACAAGAAAGCAATGAGAAATCTGCAAGATATCTTCATGAATTGATGTCTGAATCCGATGAATCTTCACCTGATGAAGATACCTTCAAGCATTTGGATGCACGAGGAATTAAGCTGAATAGGAAACGATTTCCAACTTTCCAGATGCGTCCCCACAGCAGTAGTGAACTGCATAGATCAGAATCTCAATATGGGATTTTGCAGAAATTTATGAAATTTGATTATAAAAAAGATATACGTCCTAAAACAGAACGCATTATCAGAAGGAAAGGTGACTGGGAAAAAGTTCCAACTTTTACTTTAGATATTTCTCCTGCAAACAATGTACTTTCAGCATATGATAAAAATAATATTAATAGAAACATGCAGCTAGATCTATCCAAAGCTATGACAGCAGCTGTTTCCACAGAATATAAGAAAAATATAGGAGACAATGTCGGAAGTGATACTAAACTTTTAATCACAACTATCAGAAGAAACTCCAAAGAAACTGAAGTGGCAAATTGTGAAGAAACTAGTGAACCTTCTACAAAAGATTGTAATAAATCAGTAATTGAAAGCAGCATGGATTCCTCTTCTAACACAACAGGCCAAAACAAACATCTGACAGTTAGTACACAGCAAGAAATGACTGAATTTAAATCTCCACGACTTAGTATTTTAAAGTCCCTGAGAAGAAAAATTGTAAAGCAGAAAGAAACAGCTGATTCACAGCAAGATAGGGAAATTAAAGGCAAATTATTTATGCATTCAGATTCTAATAAGTGCAAAAATAATGAGTTAAAAGTAACCGATCATATTATAAGAGTGACTGATGAGTCTTTTGAAAATAATACTGTTAAAGAAAGAAAAATAAACAACTCTTCTTCTGTAGTTAAAATAAATAATGATTATTTATCTACTTCTTTAAGTTATGCAGTTATCAACACTCATATCATACCCTCAGCAAAGGACATTGTCTCAACAAAAAAAGTTGAAAAGCAAACATCTGATAATAATGAAGGAAACTGTAACAACAATAATAACAATGTGGTTTTATGTAAAAGATCTTCCACAAACATGTGCAACTGTTCTAATGAAGAAATTCTAGCTGCAGAAATCATCCAGAAAGCCTGGAAAAGGTATTTAAATATTAATAGTTACATATCAAGATTCTACTAATATAATGGAAGGGATAAGAATAAAATGCACTTTGTTGATAAAATGGTAAAAATAAATGAGTTTCCTACAGTTTTAAACTCTTTTGCACGTTTCATTGTCAAGTTGATGGGATAGACATGTATGACAAAACACATGGATACAGAAAGGGAATGATAGCAGTAGTGGAAAGCATTCTTACCATTGCTCATCTGATTATGTGGAAAGTTTTGGGAAGAAAGTGATGGGTGACTATTGTAATGGGAAAGGGCAGCTGTAAAATTGGTAGGGAAGAGGGGTGTCCAGTGGAAGTATGTAGTAATATATGAATATGTTGGATTTTCAGGAAAAAGGTTTCCTTCTGCTCATCAGGCATATCAGGTTTGTCCAACATATCCATAAGCAAATTAATGACAAGAATTCAGTAGTAATATTATTAGGATTATTATGGTGTTTGTGTTGTGATATATTTATGCTAACAGATTTGAAGGGTGTGAAGTGGTGATATGGACCAAGGAAACATCTAATAAAGCATTCATGGAATAGGTAGTAAAGGAAAGAGATGTGTTTTGTAGATTGGTTGGGTTATTGATGATTCTTTTGTGACTATGATGATGTCATCAACTTATCTGTCATTGAGGATGATGCAGGGATGATGGATGGAAGATATTTGCTTTTCAATAAAGTGTAGGATTATGTCAGCAATGAATACAACAAGGTCTATAAATAGTTCACGTTTGTAATTAATTAGTGCTGTTGTGGGAGAATTGTTGTTTATTCTGTTTGGTGTGGATAAGGAAAGCAATTTGATTTTATAGAAATATCAACTTCAAAATAGCGTTGGCATCAAGGAAATTCTTCTTCAATGGTTACATCATTTTATCAAGTGCAGGTTATTTCTATACTTTCCATTATTTCATCAACACATGTTAAGCCATTCATTCTCTTGATCTTGTTTAAAACTGAGATTCTGTAAATATTTACATAGTTAGCTTATTTTTTTTAATGTCAACAATTTTCTCCAACAATTTCAGGATTCAACAAAGTACATCCTTTGCTTTTACTAATAGGAGCAAAAGTTACCTGTTCTTAAAATTTGAACAGATTGATCAAACTGCCATTATTTTATTGAAAATGTTCTCAATTACTATAGTTGAATTTCTTTGCAAATTAAAATCTCATTTCATGCTTTTTTATATAGACAGTAAAACCCCAGTTAACCGAACTAAAGGGGAGGAAGCCGTTTCGGATAACAATTTTTTCGGTTAAGCCATGAACATCTAATACAGCTGCAGTATTTTGTATTGTAATTACAGTACGTATTTTTCAAAGGTTTTGAAGGTCAAACTAATTCAAAAATCTGTTTGTATGCTGCATTTAAGTTAAAATTACATTTTTAGGATTACAGTAGGCTACATAAAATTTACAGTATTCTGTATATAATAGTTTGTATTACTCATTTAAAATACTCAGTAATTTTTTGTTTGCTTCTTGCGTCCCTCCCAACATTTTCGAGTAGCGATGTCCCACCATATTTCCTTGCAGCACAGTATTATTGTTTGTATTTACGATTTTCGAAGGCGTTTCGGATGACCCTAGTTCGGTTAACCGGGGTTTTACTGTATAAATTTTCGGTATGCTTACATTCATTACCAATATTTCTTCATAAAGTTTTGTTTTATTTAATTTAATTTATATTTTTGATTTGTAAATAGCAGTTAAGAATAAATTTTCAGTATGGATTATGATTACCACTACATAGATCATAAATATTGCTTCAAGATTTCATATTAAGTTGCAGATTATGCCTAACTCGTTCATCAGTTTTCCTCCGTTTTTGCAGTTATTCTAATGTCCAATTTTGGACTTGTTGAATTGATTTGCCTTGATGAATTATTTTCTTACCTTCTTGAATTGAAAACAAATAAAAAAAAAGCAAACAAAGCAAAGCAGCTACTCTTTTTTTATCAATTGCTTTATATCCATAGAAATCATTGTAAAGAAGCAATTCTGTGACTTTAGTTGGAATTGATTATTCAAGCTATGGTAAGTTCTCACTTAATGTTAGAAGCTTATTTTAATTGTAATAACAAAAAAAAAAAAACAATAGTTTTTGACCCCATAACTCATAATGTTTTTGATTACAAATGTATCTTTTAAAAATTAGCAAATCTGTCAAGTAATCCTGTCATGTTTTCTTTTATATCAACCCACACAATTTTTAGTGGCTTCTCTGCTGACTGAGAAAATGATCTTCTGAGTCCAAGGTTTTGTGCCCATCATGAATGTGTGTGGCAGGGAAGCCGACCAAAAATGAACGGTTTAGACTTTGACCTTATTTCATGAGATTTACAGTTTGTCCATGAAAAATGAATTGAGGCATCGTCAATAATATATCTAACATTTGACACCTTATTTGTATTTCTGTGTCTTATGGTTTCAGAGGAGAAACAGGCAGAAAAACCCAATATTTTCTTTTATAAATATGGATTTATTGTGTTTCCAATTAAAAAACCTGAGTTGAACATGGAATTTATATCTTCGAAAGCTATCATTATCTCAGATGAAAGCAATCCATTTGTAATTTGTGTTACAGAGATTTAATAGCAATGTTACTTTTCTCCATCTATCTATACATATATATAAAAGACAAAGTTTGTATGTTCTTCATATAATTTTACACTGTTTGACTGATCGGAACCAAATTTTGCATAGATATATTCTAATGCCC
Organism: Thereuonema tuberculata; assembly: GCA_023159025.1. NCBI lineage: Eukaryota > Metazoa > Arthropoda > Chilopoda > Scutigeromorpha > Scutigeridae > Thereuonema > Thereuonema tuberculata. The sequence goes on from JAFIDM010006943.1 coordinate 5,792,836, forward strand.
TGTGGAAAATATAGGCTACCTTGGAACCCAGTAAACCACCCCCAAGAGGATGAAAAGAGGTGAAATCTCTGAAATAGTACCATATAGGAGCTTGGTGGCGACAATGGGAACTATAGTGATGTTGTTCTGGAACAATTGGGGAAAGTTTGATGTGATAGGGTTGTGAAGAAGGGAAGAACCAGGACTCCCCAGGCAATGCCGGGTACTGTAAGCTAGTTGTAAATAAAAACCATCTTTGTGAATCATATTGAACTTATATATTGGGTGAGTGCAAAAGTTCTACCCATTTTAATTACCCATAAAGAAGAGCACATAAACGCAAAATGAACAGTACTTATTGTGCATAATCCCCATTGCTATCAAGGACCTCTTGCCATCTTTCTGGTAGGAGATGAATCCCACGGCAGAAAAATTCCGGCGGTTTCGAGTCAAAAAAGTCTTGGATGCAGTTTTCACAGCATCAAGATCATCAAAGATTTTCTGACTGAAGGGATTGTTCAACGCACGAAATAGGTGATAGTCAGTTGGTGCCAAGTCAGGAGAATAGGGAGGGTGGGGTAAAACCTCCCAACCAAAGCCCAGTAACTTTTGGCGAGTGATGACAGCGGCATGTGGCCTGGCGTTATCGTGATAAAGGATAACACCGCGACGATTGATGAGACCTGGCCGCTTTGCTACCAAATTTGAATGCAGCCTATCTAACTGTAGACAGTAGAAGGCAGTATTGATGGTTTGGACCTCCCAGTGAATTATTCCCTGCACATCCCACCACACACTCAATAACACCTTCTTGGGATGAAGTTCAGTTTTCGAAGTCGATGCAGGCGGATCAGAAGGGCGATACACAGTCTTATGACTCTTTGCGTTACGTACATAACCCACTTCTCATCTCCTCTCACAATTCGTGTCAAAAATGGGTCATTTTTGTACCAGGAAAGCAAGGAAACACAGGTGGCGATTCGGTCATCCTGTTGCTTAGCTGTCAGGTTATGTGGAACCCAACGATCCAACTTTCTTAACTTAACCAGCCGTCTCTCGACCGTTGTCTGCAAATTTTCATATCCAAAAACAGGTAGAACTTTTGCACTCACCCAATACATATAGACATACAACCAGAATTCAGAAAATTCCTTTTTAAAAGTAATGCCATTACAGTTACTTTTTTTCGAAAAGTAACAGTTATTGTTAATGAAAAGTAACTGTTACTTTTAAACGTTACTTTTTGAAATTTTTAGCAATCTCTAAATCTTACCTAAATGTTTGACCATCTCTCCAAAAATCAGGTCTCTGTCTGGTGATTTCTTTACATTTATGATCCTGATAGTAATTTCAAGTTCCTGGCTATTAATGTCTCTGGAAAACAAAATCCCTATATTCATACTTTCTAGCTCCTAAAAGTAATTTTTTGACAGATCTTTTCACAGATTTGTTTTTCTTTTGAAAATTTAGCTTGCTTATATAAGAGTACTGCTTCGCCAGCAAATTAGCTGTTGCTTTGTTTGTGTCTGCAAAAGAACCTGATGAATTAATAATATTAGAACTCTGGGTTGTACGATTTGAAAAATAGTTAAGAGTTTTAGTAATCTTCCAGTGCTTTGCATCTTTTCTTGGATCGAGGCTCTTGCAGAATTCTGCCCATTTTAAACGTTTACCATTCATGATCTTGTCATCTACCTTGTTTGTAGCTTCGGCTAGTAGCAACCTATTTAGCCTTGTGTTGTCAGTCTTCAATAGCTCATTCAAGTTGTCTCTTTTCTTAAACAAGGAATCAATATTAAGATCTTTCCAAAAAGGAACCCATTTCTTTTTTCCTTTTACCTCTAGGGAAAACCTCTTAGCCACAATCATACTATTAATAGGTGAAAACTGTATGGATGTTTGTCTGCCATTAATTACTTTGCCAACCACCAGATGGCACCACAGTGTGTGTGCCACAGGATTGGAGAAGCCAATCACAGTACAGCATTGGAACACGTCTGAATTCATATTTTATTTCAGTCATAAACAGTCATTTTTGCTCATGAAGCAGACAAAAAAGTGTTAAAATGCATTCCAGTGTTATAGAAATAGAAGAAAAATACTGTTTATATATTTGAAACTTTTATTAATAATCGTTTTAGTTATTTTATGAATCAAATATAATAATAACAAAATCGATAATTACGACAAAATTTTATCTGTGTTAATTATTGGAGATAAATGCACCAAGTGACTCGAATGAATATTAAACATCTTAATTAAGCTTATTTTAAAAACAAAACAAAAAAAACAATAAACGACTTTTCCATTTCCAATATATTGTTGATAAAGTAATTTTTAAATAGAAAAAAAAGTGTATTCATGTATTTAAATATTTTATTTCCTTTTCTGTTTGAATAATAATATCTTATCTTCTATAGATATTCCTGTCGGAAGCAGAGCCACAAAACGAAAGCCAATATTAATTCCGTTTTCACCAGTCTTCAGGCACGTAAAGCTGCAGAAGATGCTTGGCAACAGTGCCTTGCTGCTTTATCTTTACAAAGTAAGGTTTCTTCCATTACTAAATAACATTTTGATTTTATTTAGTATTGAAACTTTTCAGAATTAGGTATTTGAAGATGTTTTAATTAATACTTTGAATTGATTAAAGAGATTGCGAAAGAGAAAGAATTGCCAATTACAAAAGTAAGGCTCATGAAATCAGCTAATCTGCTGGTGTGTTTCTTTTTGAACATAACATAATAAATTCTAAATGAATACGGTCAACCTTTGTTTTCACATAACAGAGACAACATCAAAGTACTCAACCAAAAAAAACCTAAGGTCAAAGTCATTTGCTAAATGATGCTAGAATTTTCACTTGCAATGTGACTTATAATCAATCCTTCCAATAAACAAATTCATTTATGTTCCTAGCAATGCATTCATTTTAATTTTCTATCTGTCACATATATAAGTCGGGCAAATACTCCTTCTAAAATTAAAAGCAGTCGATTTGTTATCCCATCATTGTTGACAGGCGAATATGCTAGTCCCCAAATAATCCTTAATACTGTCAATTTAAGTGAGTTAATAGGAGATATAAGCTTTAAAAGAATAATTCTTTAATTAAATTAAAAGGATAATTTTAAAAAGGTTAATGGAAGGGATTTGCAATGTACACAAGTCTTCAAGAGCTGTTTCATAACTAAATTTTTTGACTTTCTTATCTTATGAATGATAAGAAGTTTTCTCATAAGGAAACTGATAAGATACTGAAGGACCTTGAAGCTTGCTTTCCTTAAAATGGCCTTTTTTTTTTTGTAAGTTGTTAGAAAAACACAAATGAAAACAACATTTATTTTTAAGTACAATATCTACCAAACACAAGCCATGTGTATTTTCATTTTATAAAAAAATGAATCTCTCTCTCTCTCTCTCTCCCTCTCTCTATTATATATATATATACCGGGTGATTCATAAAGTACTGGTGGTTTTCACTGCCCCATATCTTTTAAACTACTGCTCATAAAAATCTAAAACTTTTTATATAAAATCGTCAAACATATAAGAGTTATATTTTCATGTTATTATTTATTCATCATTATTGAATTTCAATTTATTTGTATTCAAATATCCCCAATATATCGTATATTTAAATAACTGTTATGTTGTTTAAACTCTAAAAGTCTGCATCCACTACTCAAATGATACAGAAACCTAATTAGGAAAATTTAATCTAAACACTTATCATTAATTCCTTTGTTTAATTAAAAAAAAGAAAAAAAAAACTGTATTTTTTTGAAAATGCATTCTGACAAATTACTTTTTTGGGAGACAGTCAAATAATTTTTTTGGATAATAATTTTGATATATTGGGGGTGTTCAAACACAAATAAAATAAATTTCAATAATAATAAATAATTAATAACATGAAAATATAACTCTTTTATGTTTGACGATTTTATATAAAAAGTTTTAGATTTTTATGAGCAGTAGTTTAAAAGATATGGGGCAGTGAAAACCACCAGTACTTTATGAATCATCCGATATATATATAATAGAGAGAGAGAGAGATTCATTTTTTTATAAAATGAAAATACACATGGCTTGTGTTTGGTAGATATTGTACTTAAAAATAAATGTTGTTTTCATTTGTGTTTTTCTAACAACTTACAAAAAAAAAAAAGGCCATTTTAAGGAAAGCAAGCTTCAAGGTCCTTCAGTATCTTATCAGTTTCCTTATGAGAAAACTTCTTATCATTCATACGATAAGAAAGTCAAAAAATTTAGTTATGAAACAGCTCTTGAAGACTTGTGTACATTGCAAATCCCTTCCATTAACCTTTTTAAAATTATCCTTTTAATTTAATTAAAGAATTATTCTTTTAAAGCTTATATCTCCTATTAACTCACTTAAATTGACAGTATTAAGGATTATTTGGGGACTAGCATATTCGCCTGTCAACAATGATGGGATAACAAATCGACTGCTTTTATTTTAGAAGGAGTATTTGCCCGACTTATATATGTGACAGATAGAAAATTAAAATGAATGCATTGCTAGGAACATAAATGAATTTGTTTATTGGAAGGATTGATTATAAGTCACATTGCAAGTGAAAATTCTAGCATCATTTAGCAAATGACTTTGACCTTAGGTTTTTTTTGGTTGAGTACTTTGATGTTGTCTCTGTTATGTGAAAACAAAGGTTGACCGTATTCATTTAGAATTTATTATGTTATTTTAAACATAGCATTTTCTACTGGATTTTCCTGTCAGAATTGTTAGCAGTGAACTCACAGATTCTCTTGCCAAGTCTGCTGTCACTGCAGTGAATCTCTATCCTTTATTCATTCTTGATTGAGAATTACCTGGCAAACAACAGTGGGATCAGCACCATAAAACAAACTTCATCTAGTTAGTCCTGTTTTATCCTCTCCTAAAAACAGAATATGTAAAACTTAATGAGATGTTCTTATGACACATCTCCAATTTGGATACATGAGTTTTAATTCTTCAGTTTTTACATTTTAAAGATCAGCCTCCTGTTCTATGTGCAACATTCCCATTCATCGTATTTTAGTTAATGTCATTCCTTTTATCAATGTCATCATCCATGTTTTGATCTTCCTTTCAAATTCAACTTTCCATTTCATATTTTCTTGCTTTTTAATGATAATTATCTTTTACCTTTTTTATCTGTCTATAAGATTCATTCACACATGTGCTTTGCCACCTTTTTATAATTTTCAGATTTTTACTGATTTTGATATCGTTTGACATAAGACATTTTTTATACAACAATGTGATATGATATTTCTGTACTATATCAGAAAATCTCACTACATCAAGGAGATCATAAAAAATAGTACAGTTCATTAAAGAGAAAGTAAATATTAAAGATATGAAATTTTTTATTTGAGAATATACATTGTTTCAACAATTGTTTCCCTTTCCTCAATGATGTTGGTTGGCTGGCAATTGATTTTAATGCCACAAAAGCTGCACAAAGAAAACTAAAACCAAAAAGTATAACAGAGGTCAAACTAAATAGATGGAGATAAAAAAAAAAAAAAAAAAGCAATCAAGGAAATTCTACGACTGCAGAACGTAAGACTGCAAAACTTTTAACAAACAGATAAAACACTAAAATAAAGAACAAAAGAAAAAGGGCTAAAAAAAAAAAAAAAGACAAACATAAAAAATGTCCTTATCAGAAATATCATACCACATTCTTGTAGTGTGAAATTTAGCTCTTAAATAATTTAGTCTCTTCTTTATTTGATAAATTGTTATGGTAGCTATTGTTTTTAATAAAACTGTAATGTCTTAAGAAGTAAAGTAAGAATTGTATCCTAGAATAATTTTGACTAAATAAATTTGTTAATGTCTATCCACTTAATATTTCAGAGGTTTCTTTCTCAACACTGTCTTCAACAAAGCTGTCAGATTCATTAAATAATAAAGGTAATTCAACCATTTTATTTTGAACTACTTCCATTTATTGAATTCTGTTAAAAATTTATTATTCATTTAAATATCTGAATGTGAGTATATAGAATTGTTCTCTATCAAAACATTAATAACTACACTGCCTGCTCAATTGAAAGTGGACACCTTTGGTATGGAACAGATGCTTTATTTACAGCGTGTCTAATAGCACATACTGTGGCCTTTTGCCCTAAGCACAGCATCCACACGCCTTGGCATGCTCTCCACCAGTTTCTGATATCAAGCAACTGGTATTTTTGCCCACTCCTTCTTCAAAGCCTGCACAAGTTAGATGCGTGTTTGCAGTCGCATCGTATGCACACGAATCCGGTGCTCCAATTCATCCCACAGATGTTGAATAGGATTGAGGTCCGGACTCTGGGCGGGCCACTGAAGCTCCTGAACATTATTCTATGGAAACCAGGCGCTGACAACACGGGCCTTATGGCGCGGCACGTTGTTGTGCTGGAACACAACATAGGAAGCATGAATTTGTCTAGAACGTCCAGATACTGTGTGGATGCCATGTTCCCTTCGATCACAACTAACGGACCACATCCAAACCAGGAGAAACATGACCACACCATCACACCACCATCGCCAAACTTCACTGTTGGAATGACACACTCAGGTGTCCACTTCCAATTGAGCAGTCAGTATATTTGATAAATAAATCTAAGGAACAGTTACTTTTTATCATTAAAATTGCCTCAGGACAATTGAATGATCAGTGAGCTACTCCATAATACCATCCATCCTACAGAATGGAAAAAGACCTTGCCTGCCTCAATTAACATTCTTATACAGTTGCATTGCCAATCTTCTGTATCCAGCTACAGATAGTCAGATATCTTCATGAATTGATATACGATATAAAATAAAAATCTCTATTTCAATTGAATGAATATGACTAGAGGATAAGTAATAGGTTGGCCAAACTTTCACCGAAGTGACAAGGGCAGCGAATGTAGTGAAATGGGTCATTTATCAATTTAACAAAACTGCAGTGCCTAGACATCTTTATACATTGGAAGAGGTTAAAAGCATCATCTAATTACAAGAAGACTGTTGCCTAACTCTTTGTTAAAATGAATCAGTACCTCATTAGTTCCAAAGACCTGAATCTATATCAAGCTTGTACAGGAAATAATCGTGTTTATTAACACAACTTTTTGTTACGTGTGGAACTCTGTCATGCTCACTAGAGGAATGGGATAAAAGCTTAATGTGTATTAAAATTGCATTTAATAGAATAACAAATCGCCAAACACCAAAAATTGTTAAAAAGTCTTTATAATATTTTTTTTTTTTTTTAAATACATTAGGGAAAACCAAAAGGAGAGCTTTTGGAATCTTGTGCGATTGACAAGGGAATTGCACAAGAAACCTCTCCTTTTGGTTTTCCCTAATGTATTAAATATATAAATATATAAATATATATATATATATATATATATATATATATATATATATAAAGAGTTTTTAACAATTTTTGGTGTATTTGATGATTTCTTATTCTATTAAAAGAAAAAGAAAGAATCCCCACTCATCTCCTGGACAGACAAATTGAGAGCATTATTAGCAGACATTTGTTACTCAAGTTAGCCATTCTCCATAATGAAACTGTCTTTGCCTTCCTATCTGAAGGGACAACATTGGTAAGGTACTTACATATATTTGATTATCTACCATTGAATGATTAGATATCTCATGCTGTAGATAATCAAATGTTCCATTTCAGATCATAGATGCCAGTTCTTTTCACCACTATTAAATATATACATATTATCTGAAACCAGAAACAGTTTGTTTGAAAGTTATGTTATAGAATCTTGCTGTTCCCTAGTATTTGCCAAGCAGTGTAAATTTTATTACTGCCTAATGTGTTGGTTAAATTCCAGCCAGTTTCACTAAAATTAGCAAACAGTTTGTATTAATAGTTTCTGTAATGAGATTTGTCAAATTTAGTAAATCAGATATTTTACAGATTTTACAGAATAAATAATATACGTAGTCACTAATAATAGCATCTGTTAAATGAAAATAATATAAGGTTGTTGCAAAATTTCTGTCATTTTTATTTGATAGAAAATAAAATTAAAATTAATAAAGTTTAAAATAGATTTAATTAACAACATAATGTTCATTATTATTTACAATTTGTTTCCACTTATTGGGTAGCTTGTCAATTCCAGATGCAAAGAAATTTTCATGTTTTTGACATAAGGGGACTTCCATTAATTACGTGAGGTCAAAAGGGGGAGGGGAGGGTCCGGCAAAATCTCACGTAAACTTTTTCATTTAGAGAAAATATATATATCATAGCAAGATTTCCTGGTTTTTTTTTGGTTGTTAAAACAAGATTTACGTTTTTTTTTTGGTTGTTAAAAATTTTGAAATCTCACCAAGGGGGAGGGGGGGGGGGGCCAAATTTTTTAAAAAACACCTCACATAATTAATGGACGTCCCCTAAGAATTCTGATGGGCAATATTCACATCATCTTCATTTCTGAATTTTTTTCCCATTTAAAAATTTTTGAAGATACAGAAACAAGTGGTAATCCAATGATGCAATATCTGGAAAGTAAGGTGGATTACGGATAACCTCATAGCCAAGCTGATCCAGTTTCTGCTGATCTCAAGTGCTCAATGTGGCCGAGCATTGTCATGCTGAAAGACTAGGCCTATTCAATTGGCTGAAACTGGTCTAAAAAAATCACGACAACTGCTCACAGTAAATGTCAGCATGATGCTTCGACCAGGTGGCAGAAGCTTATAATGAATCAGTTCTTTCCTATCCCACCAGATTCTTTTTTGTTTGTGGATACTGGGTCTCGAAATGGTTAGGGCTTCATATGAGATAACATTTAGCTCTTTTCTTGACTGAATTATTGTAAGTGATCCATTTCATAGACAGTAACTAATTGGTCCAAAACCAGCTTAAAATTGTTCTGTGTCAACAGTGAAAAGCAAATGATGATTCTATCGGCTAAGTTGATTTTGCCGAGTTCATAAGTTGTCCACCTTCCAAGTTTTTGAATCTAGCCCAGTTTGTTATATTGCTTAATACTGTTGTATGATCAAAGTCCATTCTCGTCACTATATCCCTGATGAATAAAAATGTGCTTCAAGAAGCACAGCCTTTAGAACATTATTGTTGAAGATTGAACATCTGCCTGTATGTGGGTCATCTTCAAGATTAAAATTTCCATCTTGAAAGCTTGAAAACCATCTTTGAACATTCCTGATGTCAAGAACTTTCTCTTCAAATGTGTTACACACTTCTTCCTTAGCTACAGTTGCATTTCTGCCCTTTTGAAACTCATAGAGGATACAGTGTTGGAAATGCACTTTGTCAACTTCCATGTTTCAGCCCTGAAAATAGAGAATAAATTTCAATAACATTTGGCATTTTAAAGCTAACGAAAGTATTACGTAACCAAATTAGGAACAAATTTAAAAAAAAACATTTAATAATTTTTTTGTGCATCAAAGATAAGCATGAAAGAATGTCAAAAAATTATGCAACAACCTTATATTAACAAGCATCAGATGTCAAAGAATGAGGAATTCAAAAAATTAATGCCTTGATATGCAGGAAGAAAATTAGAAACAGAATTACCAAATACTTTTGATTTATTCACTAAAAATGTTTTAGCTTAGTATTTTAAATAGCCTTAGTACTAAAATATTACTTTAAAGTGATAGCATCTGAAGAGTTAAAAATTGAAAACTGATTGCTTAACTAAATGTTTTGAGTCCATTATTTTGTGTTTTGGAGGAAGGATGGAAACTTATGTTACTAATTATGAATTGAAGGGCCCCAAGGACAAAGGTGTTAAGTAACATCTTGGCAGTTTCGAGATATTAAAAGTTAAAGTTTGGCTGCTACCTGGAAATAATAATTTATTGTGAACAATATACAGCTTAATTATCACTAATAATTGAAAATTGTCCTGAAAAAAACCATGATTTTGTTGAACCACATTTATTGGTCGAAAAGCTTTGTTAACGCTTTTAACAGAAATTTTATGAAACTGTCGCTTAATACCTTTGTCCTTGGGGCCCTTCAATTGATATTAAGATAAGTCTTTAATTAGACCAGTCATTAAACTCACTCTGATAGATAAGATGTGTCTTATTTGATGTTAAAGACTCAAAGTCTAGATCATTGACATCCTGATCCATAAGGAACTGTTCATGATGATCAAAGGTCCATTGTTAAGGGTTGATTATAAGTATTACGGTAGAGGGTATTGATGGATGTTGCATGGTATGTTTTGATTTGCAGGATAGTTAGTTAGAAGTAACAATCAGATACATGATCTTTTTGCTCTCTCCAGACCATTGCTACACGAAATTACATTGATTTCAGAGATCCATTCAGCTACATTGTAAGTAAACAGCCCAAGTGAGGTGCCCACTCTTTATCCAGGGGGGAGGAGATTAAATGGCCTTTTAAGTTAAATTCTTCAAATTAAATAAGAAGGATTAAAAAGTGTACATCTGTATAAACCTGAACTGCTACCATGCACAGCTTCTTTAGAAGTTTAATCAATCCATGCTACATGTACAGAGATGAGTAATTTTCTTTCTAGTGTAAAGGATAAATGTTATTATGGTAACTTAAACCGCGTCTTAAAGAAGTGAGCATTGGCATAATCGTACCTGTTGCTCCACTTCTCAAAAGTCCATATTGGAGCAGAAATGAACCACCTCTCCAGCACCATCCTAGCGAGCTGAGAAAAAAACTTCACCACTCCCAATGCTAGCAAGCAAAATGGTGGTCACAGACAGCAAATAAACTAATATTCATAGGAAAGTAGATGGCATAAAAGGATAGAGGTGTCAAGGCTTTATCAGCTGAAACTAATGATCCTTCTGGCTATTTTTTCTAAAAATAGAAGTTTATTTTGCTTTTAATTTATACCATTGAATAATTTGTGCCACCCTGTTGCTAATTCCCAGTTTTGATCATGCGTACATGTCTCTTGAGAATTGTACGCTTACTTTTTGAAGACACCCACAGTAATTCAGTTTTGGGAAGGATACATCATGAGCAGTTTTCCATGCAAAGTTTAGCCATTCAATGACCATGAAACAGTAAAAGGACAATGGATTTTCAGTAAATAGGAACAATGTGTCTTTCATCAAAAGGGGAAAAACATTGAGGCCTGTAGCTGTGAAATTCCCAACCCATTCCAAATGAAGAAAAAGCAAATTATGAAGTTGCTCCAAGCACTAGCTGAGTTGTGATGTAAAATACCAGAAGAAAACCTGCCAATGCAAAGGGAAATGGCCAGGAAGCTAAAGCCACACAGTGAACGAGTACGTAACCTGAGATGAAGGAAATTTTATAAATCCTGAAACTAATGAATAAGCCAATTGCAAGCTCATCTAGTGGGTGATAGCTACAAATTGGTAGCAACACTTGATGAAGTGTGATTGTACTGACTGACTGGAAAAACCAAGCTATGGACTATCTTTCCACTACTGAACAGGCAGATCAAACTTTGTTCATCAATACTGAGTGTTTTTTTCCCATAGCTGGTTTCAGCTACAAAAGAAAGCTGTGTATTCATAAGGTCACAAAAAATGTCTAGTACTATCTGACTTGAGTACACACAAGAATCTTCTGTCCTGTCTGACCTAGGTGTGCATCAGGATAACGTCATATGGTCGAAATGTCTAGGGACTTCTGTTGCAAAATGAAGGAGGAAATTAGAATATGAGCTATTCTTTTTTTTTTTTGGACATATCTGTGAAATCACCTGATATTAGCCAAATGGATTCCGGCTCATGTGAACTGTTGAAACAAACTTGAAAATAGATATGCTACGACTTTGTGAGGACTATGGAAACTTTGTAGAGGAATGGGACAAAATATCCCTCATGTGAAGGAATGCTGGTGAACATAGTGAGAATAAGTTGATTAAACTATACAACCCTCTGTAGGAAACTTTAAATTTTGTTATCATTGTTAATCTTGATTAAAGTAATTATTCAGTTCTAAATGCCTTTTTTTTCCCCCCACAGGGAAAGTTACCGATGTTCCAATTGCCAGGAAATCAGCCCATTATTCCTATAATTTGCAAAATCAACAAAGTTTACGGCATGCATCTTCTAACATTTGATAGCTATTGTAAGATAGCATATATTTTTTATTCAGTTTTAATTATTGATAAAAAATGACTCAGTAATTAAAAAAATAATAATAATGAATTACGAGTCGGATTGTGTAAATATATTAGCATTATGGATATAAAAACTAGTAGACATTAGTTTTAATTTATATAACTTGTATCATATTTAAGTATTTGGTTTTGTAATTATATGTGATAGTTAAACAATTGATGAAATTACAAAAAAAAAACCCCTGTAAATATTGATATAAAAAAATAATTGTGTATTTTGTAAGTATTTTGAATTCAATTGTAAATTACTAGATTTGTTTTTAGCAGCTCGACAAGGAATTATAATTCACTTTTCTTATTATTTTTAACATTTTCTATTCAATAACTTCCATCTTTGAGTTTACCAAGGATGTGAATGAGATTAAATGACAGATTTCTTTGCATTTGTAAACATCTGAATGTGAATCTTTTTAAAAGATGCTAAAATGTAATTTAAGCTAGAGAAATACAAATAATTATTTCTCACTGAATTTCTTAAAAAATATGTAGAATTGTAAAATGTAAATTATGTAAAATTACTTTGAAACTTGAAAATTATATAAATTTTTAATAAATGTAATTTTTTTAATCAATTGTCTATTAATATTTACAGAAGGTTTTACATTCCAAGTACTTACAAATTTATTAATACACTCAAGTCTCATTAACCACGGCAGAATAGGAGAGAACTGAATATTATGGTAAGTAAAGAACTACTATGTCACCTTTTCATTGAATACAAAACCATAAAAAGAGCCAATTCCTTTTTTCCCTCTCATGATCAGACATTTGACATTCAGCATTTTAGAACCAAAGGATACTAAGAATTCAATATCTGAGCTGTTCAATTAGCAGTAATTGTTCTATTTGTGATTAACAAAACAAACAAGTTTTAATAGAAAGTAAATTAAAACTTAACTAATGTCATTTAAGGCATCTTGTAGGATATTAAAAAATATATGAAGCTATTAGGGCTCAAGTCTAACATTAAATAGCAACAAATATCATCAGTTCAGTCTTGTTTTCAGTTTCAGTTCTTAGTTTGTCGATTCCTTCAGTTCATCAATTTATTATTATTTTGCCTGCTTGAATTTTGACCAGATCCACTGTTGACCGACTATAACTGATGTAATGTTTTCTATTGCTGTGTCGTTCTGCCAGGACTGCCATTTTTGTTTTATTTTTCCTGCTATCAATTTCTTTTGAGTACTTCTTAACCTATTTTATATCAGATGGTGTTTTTCTGTCAAGGATTTTTTTTTCCTCTTGATCTATGTTCTAAAACAAATACTCATTTATGGTATTGAACCTATATTAATTCTGTGCCTCAACCTGGACTTCTTCCAATTATCCCATTCTGAATTCAATCACCTTTCCATGGGTGTTTGTTGCATTGAAACAGCCAGGCATCCATTCTCAAGTTATCATATCTGAATAATTTTATTCCCATTTTAAGTCTTCCTAGGAAAAATTAGGCACAGGAAATCACTTGGTTTTTGTTTCTAATGTTTCCGTTAGCAGTTCAAGTGTTATGTTCTGGAAACTTGGGATGCATATTGAAGGACAGGAGACAATCTTAACGTTTTTTATTTTAATTTATTTTTTTGTGGTTTCTCGAAAAATGACCTTAAAGGTAGCAAAAATTCCCATAGTAAACGGACAGAACCAAAGCAAACGTATTTAGCAATGCCTATTAATCGGATTTTTCTAAACTGTTAATTCCACAGGCTTTGAAATAGAACTTAATGATGAGTAAATTATTTTTTTCTAATAAGAGACAATCCCAACTATTTCTAGCAGATATAATTTAAAAGTAAACTTTCCATTTGTTTTGGTGTAAGTGGCTTTCACAATCTTCTTTCTTGTCCATCTTTGATTAGTGATCCAGCTACTTCATTTGTCAGTTTCTGATGACTCCTCTGATATCACATTGGAGGAGTTGAAACAAATGGTATCAGTGCCATGAACGTTGTGATTCCTCATATGCTACTTTGTCACTGGTTAGCCAATATCTCCATCTTGAACATCTTGCAGTTGTTTTCACTTACTTTCTAGGATCAGTCCATTGAATGCGGATTGGATGACAAATCATTAAAATATAATTTCTCTTAATCTGCTTTATCTAAATTTGTGGGAATAGTTTCCCTTACAAAACATACTGCAGGTTTATTAAACCTTAGAACCTAACAGAAGTGACAAGGATAAACATTAATCCAAATAAACCCAGGTAAGATCCACTTATTTCTGTTGTAATTTTTAGAAAGTAAAGTTGAGAGGAATGGTCAGTAAGTCTCTTCCCATCATGGAATTAAAAGTCCATGTGCTCAAAGTTGACCCTCCCAGAATGCAATGCAGCTTATAGATTGACCATTCCTAGCTTTTCGTTAATATTCAAATGGAAGAGAAAATGGCAGTGGCTGGAAATCGGTCAACATTTTCAGGGAGAAAAAGGCCTCGTTTGGCTCCAAAGAGTTCGCCTGACGATTTTGATTCGTCAAATTGTTGCTGATATGCATATCAAGAAGGAATTGCCGACAGTGAGGATGATTTTCGCCGAAGCTAGGAAACGTATTCAATATACAGGTCAGTCAACAAGTATGCGAGTGATTCTGAGGAAATTAGGATTTCGTTTCAAAAAAGTCAATCACCGATCTGTTTTGCTTGAACGAAGTGATGTCGTTGCTGCCCGCTGCCTTTATTTGCGTTCAATAAGTTGTCGAAATGTTGACTGATTTCCAGCGACCGCCATTTTCTCTTCCATTTGAATATTAACGAAAAGCCAGGAATGGTCAATCTATAAGCTGCGTTGCATTCTGGGAGGGTCAACTTTGAGTGCATGGACTTTAGTTATGTGGAAAAGGAGTATATTTGCTTTTCAGTTGACAGATGCTTGTGTGATGAAGTTTTATTAAATGGCACCTTCAGTTGAAGTAATAATGGAAGGGCACTGTCTGTAGAATTGAAGAAATAGTATGTTTTGCAAGTGTTATTTTTAGTGGTAATGATGCTAATATCAGCATATCTCTATACAGGCAAGATATTACCAAGAAAGGAACCAAATATTAAGTTTCTCTTTTCAAGATTAAAAAGCAGGCCTTGCAGGCATGCGGGAGGTAAGGCTCCAGTGTTTCTTGACCAATGGGACTAGAATGAGGTCGGGAGGTCAGCCCGACACCCGCCCGCCTTTAACTCCTGTGAAAGACACCTGGTACCCATTCTACAGGGGGGGGGGGGGTAGACCCTAGGACCCGTTTGGAGGAGAATGCAGCGTGGAAAAATTCCCACCCTCCACCTAGGCCGGGAATCGATTCCACCACCAAGCCCCTTGCCCACTCTCTTTACAAGATTGTCATGGGTAAAATCAGACTGACAATAAGGGAATGGTCACAGTGAACAGAGCTGTACCAGTGATGACTATCAAAGACTTGCAGCAATTTTACAAGTAGAACAATTAAATATTTCCTCAATGAAAATTTTTGTCTTAATTCAGTTTTTAAACATATAAGAGAAAGTATTGTAGATAAAATGATGCCTCATCTTAAACTCAGTCTAGCTTACCAATACACATCTGCGGTATCATTGAAGGCAACATTAAAACCGTAAATTTATTCGGAAAATCTTTTTGAATAAATAGGGTATAATTTTCCTAATAGTATACTTAGGATTGCAACTTTATGACAGATTTACTTGAGAGAGATTCTCAGATGGTTGCTTCAACTTAAGAAATCTGTATGAATTATTTTCCAATATAGCTTTCAATACAAGAATTACACTCCTATTTTTCTTAACATTTTTAAAATGCTTTAAGTAAAATCATCAGTGGTGAGATACTAAAATCTATTTTCATTGATAAGTGAAAGCAGAGGTTTATCAAGAAAGTATGTTTACTTTCTTAAAATTGCTCTAATAATAAAGGTATTTTCAGTATATTTGTAATTGATCTTATTTAACTGCTTGAGGATGCTAAATTATCTTAAATTCATAAATGTTTTATGTATAGATCCAAAGAACTTCATTCATAAAATTCTGCAGTTTATCACTGGCCCTGATGCTATTAATTAAGGGAAGGAAAGAAAGTATCAAGTTCCTTAATACTAAAGTGTAGAAAGTCCATATCTTGTTTAAACAAATGTCAATTTCAATGTAGGTAAAACTGTTAATCAATTCACATGTCGGCATTTACACAAATTAAACAAGAAGTCCAATCTGATTTGGATGCAATTCACATTGCTATTATAAATTAAAGAGGAGAACAATGAAAGCATTTCTGCAGATGTTGTGGACTCAACTGTAATAAAATTTATTTATACATCAATAATAAATTTGAAATGGTACATTTAGTAACTGCCCAAGGAAAGCTGTTGGGTTTATTTCAAACCCAACAATTATTTCTATTTCTTTCACTTAATTTTAATTTACTATAGAGGAACCCCCCCCCCCCTCCCCTCTTATTTTTTTTTATTTAAAGAAACTAATTCGAAATCGGTAACATGAGCCTTCCTAAGACTGTAATACTATTCTTTGTTATTCAGTAGTGTACACGTTCTCGAGTGATGTTACTGTTGATTTTGACACCCTGGATACTTTTGAAATAAAAAGAGTGAATATTCTGCTGTCAAATTAACAGTATTTTCTTGATTGAATAAAATTTCGTAGAATCTAAGAACACTGCATAAGTAATGAGATAAATGAATCCTGCTAAATTAAGAAGTGTCACATTTTAAATTAGTTTCAACATTAGGAAAGCTCAATTGAAAATACAATGAAGCTCAGTTATATCGCAATCTTTTTCAAGGTCTCGAAGCTCGCGATCCGCCCGAGCTTTTTTTACTTCGCGATGTTATATGTTGTATACTCGAACACTATTATCACCCACATGATTCCAAATAGATTTCAAATTATCATTTCGCGATTACCTACATCATTCAGTGATGTGAGAGAATTTTATATTAATAAATATTTATAAATCATTACCTTTTCAACACTTTGATGGATTATATTAGCCAAAATCTTCATATTTGTTTTCTTACGGTTTGGCACCGCCATCTTGGGATTAGTAAGTATTAATGTAAGTAGCAAATCGCGAGCAGTTCTCTACGTATTTTTTTTTTTTTAGCAAAAATATGGTAAATTTTGCAATTTTACACCTTTTCCAAAATAGAGGGGGGCCCAAGACCAAATTGCGATATAAACAACCGTGTTATAGCTAAGCTTCACTGTACTATTCAACTTATTTCTAGGAGGCAGTTACGATTTGGTTGCAATTAGATGAAAAATTGTTACTTTGTCAGTGAATTGCAAAATACAAAACAAAGTGAATTAACTATTTTGAATGTTCAATTTAATTTGTTTTAAATTTTCACGAGGAAGGGTTCTTTCCTTACTTCCCACTGTGCACAATCCATCCCTTTAACAGTAATACTAAAGAGGTGGAAAAAATATCAAATCCCTGTGTATATTTAAATGAAATAAATGACGTCGTACACAAAAGGCAAATTTACTCTAATTTTAATGCAGTATCTCACTCATGAACACTATCTTCAGATTACAAGGGAGATTGTAAAACAGTACAGTATATGACACCAAACCATGATAATGCATCTGCACTAATCTTAGATTTAAGCCTTTTAAAGATGCATCAAAAGAAATAAATTTTGTGATTCATGGAAAGCAAATTTCCTGGCATCATAAAAAATTGGTAAAACTCAAATAGTAACTTAAGTTTTGATTGTCATCTTTATTGTATTTTTGAAATTCTACTTCCGTTCCTGTGTCCTATTAGGCTTTGAAAAGCAAATATGAGGTTTGGTTTGTTTATATGTAGTGACTAATTTTCTTCTTTTTTGATACAATAAATGTGTGGAATAATTGTTGCAAAATCTTCATAAGTATTACACTGCATCATTAAATTTTTAGCAAATATATATTTTTTGACACGATCAAAATTTTTGGTTTTTAATTTTTTTTTGCAAGTACATGAATTTTATTATTTACAGTACATATGCTTGCACATTTTTTTAATACTTGATTTTTTTTCTTCATATATATTATATATGGGTTGTTTAACAATGAATAAAACAGCATTCATTTTCTTTTTTAAAAACAGTTTACCTTCACATTTATACAAGTTTAATGCAATGCACTCTTTTGTCAAACTCAAGTAATCCTTCAGATCTATTAAGGCCAATACCTTTCACAAAATTCTAACCAAGTAGAATAAGCCATGCAAAACTCTAGGTTTTTCTTCTGGTCAAATAAGGTACAGAAATAAAATTATAAAACTTAATCAATAATTCTGTTTAAAGATCTCAATAGACAGCAATGAATGAAGAAATCACTGGAATCAAATTAAAACTTATTCTAATAAACTTTTTAAGAAAAAGATATTCAAATTACAACACCAATTTCAAATTATGACAGATACTTATATATAATTACAATAAAGTTTCATTTCTATTATGACAAAAGAAAATGCTTTATTTTAAATAAAAAAAAATGTTGAATAATTATATAATCAATTGTATATTTCCATAATTGCATATAATAATTTTTGATCTATTTTTTTACATTTACCTCACAAAATTATTGGTTTATAAACCAAGTTGTTTGTAGAAGGCAAAGACAACATTGGTATAAATTCATTTTTCTTTAAATTCTTCTTATATTATTACAACTGCTATTTAAAATATTGTTTTCAGCTTAAAAGATTGCGAATTTCTTTGTGCACATGGCAGAGAAAGTCTACGTACGACGGTGAATTATCATTCCCTTTATCTTCCACTAAGAAGTGCCTAAAAACCATTTCTAGTCTGTCTCTTTGTCTCACAATGGTCAACTGAAAAAGAAAAGCATTTTATTAAAAAATTAAAGTTTCATAATTTGGGTAACTTTTAGTAAACTTCTATTGAACAGCAGTCATTAAAAGCATAAGCAAGTCCCACAGAATGAAAGTTAAATGAAAACAAAACAAAAACAAGCTTCCATTTACTCCAAACATAGAACTTATTTTCATTATACAAACACAGTAACCTCATGCTAAAATAAAAGAAGGCTTTTAATATAAATCTATTATCAATGTACATTAATCAACAGAATTCATTTGGCTAAAAATTCAAAATTTTAAATTATCTTTTTTTGAGATGTATAACAAAGGCCTAAAACTTATAAAAGGATTACAGAGAGCGCTAACATAATGTACAACTATTGTAAAGCTCAATTCTGGGGGTGGGGCAATAAATCAGATTACTCCAAATATACATGCGGATATTTCGAGTTCTTCACAGAATCACAGCCTTCCCTTTTTTTTTTTTTTAATCATAATCATTTAAATTGCCTAAATAGCATCATTTATGTGTCAGAATCTTTAGACAGAATATCTTCTAAAAAGTAATCTGAAGTATTAATAAAAAGAAAAGAAATTATGAAATACAGTAGAACCCCTCTAATTGGTCACCTTTGGGACTGGGGGTATGGTCGGAACATAAAAAAGGTCGGATTATCAGAAAATACAGAAAAATACGGATTTACAATATACAGATTTACTGCGTTGTCAAGCAATTCAAGTTTAGGCTTTTCCAATGTTTTGCGATTCTTAAAGAGCGTTTTCACCATCTACCGTCACTGTATATGCAAGTAAACAACACAATGGCGTGACGAGTCACCGATGAGTGGGGGACAAGTTTGGCCGGCTCGAGCACGGTCGGATCAACCGGAGTGCGGACCACCCGAGGGCGGATGAGAGGGATTCTACTGTAACATTATCTTTGAAGTAAGTAGGGATGTTGGTATATTATAGAAATGTATCACAGGTAAGAAACAAAAAGACAAAGGACATATTTACAAGATGAAAGGATTATCACAAAACCACAATTCCTTAATCATTACCATTAAAAGATGAAAACATTTATTTCTTAATGCCATGTCTCTCACTTATAACCAATAAATCAAGTAGCAACAAGTACACGAATAACTAAAGAGAATGAAAAGAAATACAATGGCTAAGTTTGCTTTAAAAACAGGTTGGTTAGCAGCTTCACCAAAGCAGTTCATTTTGAAAAGCAGCAAAGGAAAGGTATGTAACAATATATAATTATACTATAATAAAAAACTAAAGAAGAATGTTACCCAAATAAGGAGTTTATTATAATCACATGTTACCTTAACTTCAGCAGAAGTTAACTGGGTAATATAATAATTGCCAAACAAGTATTTACATAGAAAGTGATAAATATTGCTTTATAAATGGAGATTCAATAGAAACATCCAGGTGGAAATACTTTTCAACCTACAATAGATCTTCTAATGACATCAACAATCCCCTTGTGACCAGAAAAAGTGATGTGGCAAAAATACAAGACTGGGATATTTAGCTCATAAGGTTCTAATTTCCAAAAGAAACTGCTAAGGAAACAGAGGAGGACTGAATGAATAAGTTAATGGTCAAAAAGAAAACAGCTTTTCCCAAGAACTCACTAATTAACAAAATGGTCAACAGTAAAAAATGTAATTCATTCATAAGCATGTTCTGTTATTTCTCCTATAAACATTAATACTTTAGAAGTTGTGAAAAGGATTTGATAAAAAAAAAAAAAATGTCATTTCATTTAAATTGCCATTTAAGACTTTCTGAAGGTTATTTGATTTTTTGTTTGTAAGAAACCTAAATAATGATAGTTTCAGGGAACAGCAATAAAAAGATTTAGAAAAGAATCTAAAAATTTGCTCTGATTCTCTTAAAATATCCTCTGATTGTTATTTCTAGAATAAGAAAGTCGCACGTTATCAAAAAAATAGCTCACTAACAAAAAGATTTGTCTCCTCAAAATCAAACATGAATATAGACTTTTGGTTATTATTTTGGGATGGCATTCAGAAACAGATAATGAATCATTACTTAAATATAATTTGCAAACTTATTATTTTATTTATGAAAAACTTTTGATTGTTTTTCTTATAGTTTTGTATTTTCATCCATTGTATGATACGAAAGATAGAAATCAACAAATTTACCTTATAAAAAATAGTTCACAAAATTTTCCCCTAAAGAATATGTTCATTACTAATTGAGTAATATAAAATTTAGAAATGAATTAAAGAGGTATTCCACCCCCACCCCACAAGTTCTGCTTAAAAATTCTTTGTTCCTGTAAAGTCAGTGAACTGACAACTGGGCAAAAGAAATTCACCTCTCACAAACTAAATAAAGATGCAAAGTGTAGGAAAACCACCAATTGAGACTAATGCTGAGTAAGTTCACCGATGTACCACCATGTTTTCTTAGTGCTATTAAAGATTTATTTTTTATTTTAAAGTTCTAATAAATCAATCAGAAAGTATAGTTTTTCTTAAATTCTAACATTTAAAAATAATCCACAACATACAATTAAAATTTAAAAAGTCTTAATACATTTAAAAATACATACAGAGAACCAGTTTCAGACTGACTTAGCATAGTTTTCATCAGGTTGAGGCAAGACTACATTAAGTCAGTCTAAAAACCAGTTCTCTGTATGTATTTTTAAATTTTAATTGTGTTGTGGATTATTTACAAATGTGATATAGTTGGCACACATAATAAAATTAATTCCTCCTTGAATTCTAATGACAAAAACAAATTGAAATCTTTAAAAAAAGGATGAAAAGAAGGATTCATAGAATCACAAGCATATGAGAAATCTACTTACTCTCATGTATCTTTGTCTTTCAGACTGAATTTTTTGTACTACTCCTCGAACCCTTTGTGATAGTGGATTATCCAAATCAAGAAGTTTTGTCTGTGTGGAAAAAAATACACAAATAAATAAAATAAAATAATGGCTGAATATTGCTACTATAAATTGTTGATTAAAATACTACATTGGGATTAATTAACTACATGTTAATATTAAGCAAACTTTAAATACAAAATTATAGTTTCATAAGATAAAAGAAATTGTGGAGAGGGAAATGGAACTCTACATTTTCACTTTTTTTTTTTTTTTT
>JAFIDM010006943.1:5829945-5863798 GCA_023159025.1 Thereuonema tuberculata
TTTCACTTTCTCTTTATTTGAGTAATTAATTAGGAGATGGAAGAAAGATAGGAGTGATGGTAATATTTAGAGTACTGAAGGTACAAAAATTTACCTCTCCAAGCGAGTTAAGCAAATGTGACCATTAATCCTTCTTTTGCAAAATTAAGGATACAAAAAAGAAAGTAAAGTTGAAACTTTCTGTGATCTGAAAGTTTCGAGACCAACGTCTGAAAGCATGTGGTGACAAAGATCTTTGAAGATGGAAACCAATCCTGAAGATTGGGATGAGGTAAGCCTACGGCTTTCCCACAGTCAACTGTGTGTCGACAAGAATGTTAAGCAAACTTTCGCTTTAATTCGTCACAAAATCATGCTAAGATATCATGTGGCATGCAAGCAGTTGTGTACATCACAATAGTGAAGAAAACTATCTGAAGAAATGTTTAGTGTGTTCTACATCAGTAATTCTTCTGGTTTTTTAAACTATGGGGCCCCAAAACGAAAAATACTGTCACGATTTCTACAACCAACTAAGTAATTTTATTCAACTTCTTCCATCATTTGAAGAAGCAAAAGTCTCATTTGCCTTATTCTATTAACACTTAAAATCACATAGAAGAGACAATTTACACTAGACTTTCTCTTAAATTTTAATTGTGTGTGTAAAATTTTTGTTGTTAGTCAAAGGTTAATAGAAATTTATTGAAACTTTCACCTTTAATGTGTCCGTTTTATTAGATAACAGTATCATCCTTTTTATCATCATTTTATTCATCTTAGTTTACCTAGATATTTACTCAGGGCCCAGCATAGCTAGTTATTATTCCATAATTATTATTTTAGATAGGCACCAATCTTAATTTTCCTATATTATCTTTTGCAACTGACTTAGTGATTATTTTTTTTTTATTTCTAGTCACTATTTAGCAATCGCCATGTTTTACCTCAGTCAGTTCTTGTGTATTATCTTTTATGTGCTCACTAACGAGACGTACCTGTGACAATATATATAGCCATCAACTATGAAAACATTCTTTTCTTTTGCAAATAGCAGTGTTTGATGTTTATTAATAAAATATCCTTTTTACTTCCTTATGCTGTAGAATGTTATTTGTTAGGATTGAAAGACCATGCTGCAGAGGGACCACCCTGCTATTTGTGGGAAACATTGATTTCTTTTGTTTGTAGATAGAACATTACAGAGCAAACATTTCAGAAAGGAATTCTCCACAATGTCTAACTAATAGATTGAAAACATTGCTATTAGTTATTTGAATGAATATAAGGAAATGGAGAATCATATTATAGCTGCAAATCAAAGTTCTGATTGAGATCCGCTATCTTACCATTGTACAAAACAAGGAAAAACAATTTCAAAAAGAATAAATATGCAACAGCTATTGCAGTAAACAAGAAATCTTTTCTTTATAAATAGGATACTTTAAATTGATTTCAACTTTGTAAACTTGACTTTCAGATATGAGATGTCTTTTTTTTTTCCTAAAAGATATCATTATATGATATTAACAAAATTCTATATACTCTTTAATTTATAGAAAACACAATGCATTGCTAAGGCAAAGACAATTTAAACAGCCAAAATTATTGTTTGGTAACTGAAAATAAAGGTTTTATAATTAAAAAAAAAATTTACCTGAAAATATGAATATTTATAAATCTGACCTCCAGACAGACGACAAACTTGTCCAATTGTAGCAATATCAATATAAGCATTTGGAAACGTAAAAATATCAACACTGCATCCAGCTGCTACACAATCCTGTCCTAACTGATTGTAAAAAGTTGTCTGAGGAGTCAAGATTGTCTGAAAAAATTAAAAGAATTAATATTTAACATATCTTGAGAAAAAAAAAATGAGCTGGACTGTTTCTTTCAGAAACAATCTCATTTCAAAATTTAAAATAAAAAAAAAGGGAAAAAGAAAAGCTAATGGCAAGTTTAGGATGGAATATCAATGCTAAAAATTTAGTATGAATGCTAAAAAAGTGATTATCAACAGTTGTATGGAAACCCAAGCAAATTATAATAAGAGAACCAAAACCTTATGAATACGATGACATTAGGTAATATTATGCTGAGCAGTTTGAATGATGTCAGTGGATTATAACTGAAGAAGTCAAGATATCATGTATAGTTAAGATGGGAAAATAGCCAATTTCATTAAAAGAGAAAATGATACAATGATTCATAGACATTTAAGGAGAAAACATTAAGATGTTAATTTACACCTCTGATATATATATGAATCAAGTCATTGATTTGATGTGCAGAATATATCTCGAATAGATCTAAGTGTTTTAAGATGGAACCAATATAGCTCATCACTAGGCTGGCAGTTTTGCTGAATACACTCAGGACTTTTTGATTAAAGGCAGGTGATTACTATTACAACTGGAGAAGAAACACTGTTTAAATAAGAAATAATAATCTACATATATGAATGGTCTACCTATGGAAACTGAATAGCTCAATCAAAACATGAAAGCGAAGCACATGAATTTGTAAGTCCATGAGATGCTCCATCAGAAATAAAAGCTAATAAGACTGGCATTCCATGTTGAAGCAACACAGAACAAATGTGGTTCAATGGTGAACCAGTGTTTAAATTAGCTCCAAATGAAAAGACCACAGATTAGCAAATGAACAATGATGCAAGTTATTCGTACTGCAGGAGAAACTATATCAATATTTTAAAAACAGAACATCAAGAAGATTGTGATTTATGATGAATACCATATCTAGATTAGATCAACTTTGGACAGTAAAATAACAGGACATACAATGAATGTGCTATTATTTAAGTAAAAATGTTGAAGTGGATTATGTAGCCAGTCTAACAGTCGATTTTGAATTCTGGTATATGACAATTATGTTAACTAGTGACTTATAGCTTCCATCTCTTAAGTTAACTATATATTACCCATAAAAAAAAAACATATCCTCATTTCTTAAAAATATTTTTCTTAACAATCCAATGAAATAAACCTCACAATAAAAGTAAGGAAAAAGTTTATTTCATTCTATCATTAACTATTTTCTACTTTAATAATCAAAATCATTCCCTGTTCTATGAAAAGACAGCAACAAGAGCATTTAAACATCAACCCCCTAATGAATAGAACAGAAATCTTCATAAAACAACATTCCATTTCAACAATTTGCAGAAAGAATAAAATGCATCCTTACACTCCCTAAGAAAGAAGGACCAATACAGAATCTGCTTCAATTAGAAATTTAAATTTAAATTGTTAAACTCTGCAAAGAAAGCCTAACACTATTACTAAATGCATTGGAATGTAGTAAAAGGAACAAACTGACTTTCAAACACCTTAATTTATCAGTTAACTTTGAAATTTGCTTGAATTAATACAAACCTTTTCTTTTTCTGTTCCTAGTAGTTTTCTATCATCTCTGTTTTTAAGTTTTCCAGGAGCTTCTGCAATTGGCAAACTTGAATGAAATACATATAATTTTCCAGAAGAATCAGATGCCTAGAAGTAAAAAAAAAAATAAAGCAATTTAATTATATGCTTTTATGAAGTGAGAGAGGAACTGTTTGAGCTAATACTTGTGAAGGCCTAGACTACCTTCAAATGCTTCCTAATAATATCTTTTAATTTAAAAGATATTAACTGATTTACCATTTACACTTATACAGACAGTAATCATACAGATCTTTTATTTTAGACAATATTATATAGTGACTTGAATTTATAAAACAATGATTTAAGAATCAGAAAAAAAAAAAACCCCACATATTATGGAATAAATTAAAGCTTTTTTTTTTTTTCAATACAAAATAATATCACTAGCAAAACGTCGGGCATTGATTGGACTTATTTATTTGAAGTGTGCAAGCTGTAAAAGATTTCAAATTTAAATGTTATGTAATAACAAGAGACGCAGACACACAAATATAGATAAAAAGTTTAACATATTTACTTCAAGATTTGCGAATCCTAATAGAAAACAGTTTTAGACTTTAAATATAAATTAAAATCAAACAAATTTAACAGTTTGGAATGACTTGGCTGAATTGAAGTTAATTGGAATAAATTGAACACTATCGACAAATCAACTTGTGCTCAAGTCCACTACACTTTGATCAGCTGTTTAAAAGTTGTTGTGTATATGCTATTTGTAATGATCATGAGCAGTTTAAAAATGGGCGTTTCACCCTCTTAGCATTTGTTTTAAGTATTGAAATTGTGATTCTGCACATTTGCTTGCAATTTTATGTATGTAGTTCATCTTCCTATTTACTGTACTTTTTGAGTAAAAGATCACAAAATTCAGGCAATGTTGATTTTGGTGAATGGACTTAGCTTCGATCGTCCATAATAAGAATCGTGTATTGTGTGGAGCTACTGTCGTCGCAATAGTTTCATTATGACTTTTGAATTCCATCTTTCAAAGAAATAAAATTTTCTTAACAGAAAGTGTTGCGAATTGCAAAATATAATGGTAATGGTTACTCTGAATGATGGAAAATTTCAGCAATGACCTGAAAGGGACTAACTCTCAGGCTATAGAGTTCAAAAGCAATCTATCTAACACGTTAATGGGCAATGGATCCCTAAAAAAAATCTACATAATTTAGTGATAAAATTTGTTATATTGCCAAATCTTCAGATGAAAAGAGATCAAAGAAATTGAAAAAAAAAAAAAATAGTAAGTATTCACATAAAATTGTCCCTCTTATTGGTGATATGAAAAAGAATGAAAAAGTAATTCAAAATTCTTTAAAATTGTTTCTGAAGGACAACAGAAAAAAACAACTTACAAATGGAAAGAAAATATACATACTTTTATTGCCTCCAATCCTGCCTGAATTGCTGGTCCAAGAATAGTCTCTGTTTCTCTTGCCTCTGCAAACATCATTGGAATCTGTTCCATCAAACTATCAATAACAGTATTAGCTTCATGAACATCTACTAGAAAGCCATCTAATAAAGGCATAAACATATCCTGTACATCAGACACTACCATCATCTGAGGCTGTGCAAGGGAATTCTGAAAAGAAAAACAATTTACTCTATTGTAGATTAAGCAAGAATACAACAATGAAAACATTTTTGTTACAAAATTAGGACAAGAGGTTTTATGAATAAAGCTAGTCACCAAGGTAAGGACTTACGTACAAAAGACAAAGTGGCTTCAGATTGCAAAACAATTTCAATCTTTTTGTCAAAGCAATGCCTAGTGGCTGATCACATTTCACACATCTGGAAAATTGAAACTCATTTTGCACATCAAAAGATTGTAGAAGGGACTGAGATAATAGGGTACTATACATATTCATTGTTTTTGTTTTAAGTTCATTGCTTGCCTTCTGTGCCACCAAAACTTACTTCTTCCAGTAAGATATTTTATCCATTCCTATCACTATAATTCAGTAATACTTTAACTTCTCCATATGTTCTTCTTAAACAATAAATCCAACATCTACAGCATATTGCAGTGCATGTTGTTACCCATATAATGGCATGCTCTGCTAATTTGTATATTCCGATAATTAATTCTTGCATATGCTTATCCTAGATTGTACTTTAATAACACACTGCAAAATGGTGATTTAGATGATCTCTTCCTACTATTTTCGCAATATTCTCTAATTGTTTGTTCAGTGTATATACTGTCACTGTTATTCATTCTGTACTTTCTGAAATCATGAAGTTTTATACTAGTGAATAAGCAAAAATTATTCTCATGTATTTGGTGTGATCTATATTTTTACATGAAATTTAAATCATCCTTATAAGCTTTAAGAATTGTCTTGTTTGGGGGAAAAAAAAAAAAAAAAAAAGGATTGGAAGTTCTCTTGTTCTTTCAAAAAGGATAGTGCTCAGTTTTAGGATATATATATATATATTGTAGCATGATGCATAATTTTCAAATACAGGAATTGTAAATAGCTTTAAGGTTTAAAGTTAAAAAAAAAAAAATATATAATAATAATAATAATAATTTTATTTTTTTTTGTTTATGTTTGTTATATCTTAAGAATATTTGAAAAGTTGTAAAGTACGAAAGCTTTAGTGTTTAATTAAGGGAGAAATAGAATTTAGCTTAGATTTAATTTTTATTTTATGGAATGCGATGGTTTGTATGACTCGTTCGCACCTGCTTAGAGACAGTTTCCAGGAATTCTAAAGGTCAGCGCTTCCATAAAAGGAGATGTCCGAATGCCGTGATTTCATTGATAGATGAGCGATTACGTCATGTCAAAGCGATAGCCCATTTGACATTATGTCATTTTCCATATTTGGAAAAGTTTTATTTCCTAAATTGTGATTCGTTTAAAAAAAAAAAAAAAAAAAAAAGAAAAATAAAAAAATCTGTGATTAAGTCACAATGGATATAAAACGCCGTGCAGAGCTATTATCTCTCTCTTATCGCCGGCATCCCTTACATTGACCATGGACGGTAGCTTAGGCTGTGTTAAAGCTAGAGTTATTATAGCTTAGGTGGGCAACTGCTTGGATAGCCCTACATTAACCGTCGCCTGCAGCCAAGTCCGTCAGTAAGGTAAATCCTCCCATGCGAATCTCCGAAGCGGGAATTTCAAACCTCGTATTATTAGTAAGCGTCTTCAATTAAAAACTATGCTACTGTAATTCTTTAGTTCAAATGTAATTAAAGCGAACGACGAGACATCCCTCAATTATGTTTTAAGTTTAGTGAATAAACTTTGTTGTTGTTGAATTTCGACTGAGTGATTTTTCGTGAGCGAACTTGCTAGGAAGTGCAGACACCACGACCAAGGGATAGCTGAGCTAGATACCAGGTATTGTGAGGGCAAAGGAGCGACGGGTTACAACGGGAGTGTAAAACTTTATTGTTAAGTCGATTGGTGCCTAACATAAAATTAATAGATAGAAATATAGGAGTTTTCCTACATCCGTTGCAATTTCCAGCGTTCGACGGGGACATGTACTACCCCTTCCGTCATAATATATATATTATTTTTTCAATAATCATTTTTTTTGATAAAAATTATTCTGTATTTTTATTCTTTTTACTAAAAAAATTTTTCCTCAGGTTAGTGCAAAATTTTTTGAAGGAAAAAAAAAAAAAAAAAAATGAAATCATCAAATTGAAATTAACCACAAATGAAAATGATGTGTATTCTTAAAATTGAGTAAAATACTAAACAAACAGTACAACAGAATAAAAGATGAAACTAAATAGAACAGTTTTACACCATATTTCTTTCTAATTTCCTCTCTTTTAGAAGTTTTAATATTAAGCATCAACATACTCAACACAAATAAATGTAATAAAATACAGTTTTGTTTTTTGACAGGGCATAACCATAATAGAATAGTGCATTGTAGGAATGGAAAAGACAGTGAAATTGAGGACATGCAATCTTTTTCTTTCAACTTAGTTATCAAAAAATAACTTTAGAGCATGTTATAAAGTACACTTTACAAGAAACTGAGAATAAAGATGATATATTACATCATCCAAGAGTTAAAAAGATCAAGAAGCAACATTAATTAATCGAAGATAAGAATGGGAAGATTCTATTCAGTAAAGGACAGATATAAATTGTGCAGCATAGTACAAAGAAATAATCAAAGAAATCGCCAATTTATTCAATCTCCTTGATGAACCATAACCTAGGTATGATCAAACTCAAAGAAACCCAACAAGAATGTTGAAGAATAAAAAAACCTGCTGGTCTGGACCAAATTGCAGCAGAATTACTACAACATGGTAGAAGTAAGACGAGATGGGAATTGATGGACTTGTTCAAAGAAGGTTTGCAAACAGTGTCCCAAACAAATGGAAATGGAAAACAAATGGATTGTCAAATTATCAAGGAATTGATGAGATAGCAAATTATCAAAGGATTGCTATAACAACTGATGAGATAGCACAGTTCTATTGAACCCCAGCAAATTCCTCTGTATCATTCAACTCAGTAGGATAAAGCCCTGCAGGAAGAAAGCTGGGTTTCATAACAGAGGATTGTATAGTGAACAAACTTTCACACTCCATAATATCACTGAACAGAGTGCCGATTTTAATGACTGCTACTAATTTAATTTTACTGACTTTAAAAAGGCATTTGATGTCACAATCACTATAGAATATTGTTAGATGATATGGTATCCCTCAATGCTATATTAATACCTTCCAGAATCTAAATTCCATCTACTGTAGGAAGATTGATAAAAGTTGCTTTCATCAACCTTCAAAATCAATACTGGTGTATGGCAAGGTTGTTTTCTCTTGTTTGTACGTTTTTGCTGTAAACTTCATCATGAAGTGATGAGCAGGGCAAATTTAGATTTTGCAGATGATATTGCATGAATAGCAGAAATAACGGAATGCTTTCAGTATGTGATGACAAATTTGGAAATTGAGGCTGGTAAAATCCAGGTGAGAATAAGCAGTGATAAGACTAATACAGATTTGAAATCTTTAGACAAATACACTGCTAATGGTTGAGTCACCAATCCATAGAAGAAGTACAGTGGTTAGTTATTTTGGCAGCATATTATCTAGTGATGTTAACAATGAAGCAGATGTTAATTACAAAAGCGTCAGGAGTAATTCAAAAGTAACACCCAAGTTGATCTCCCAAACAGTTCATAATGAAAAAAATATGGCATTTACATCAAATCATATACCTAATGCAATTTATGCCAGTGAAACCTGGAAAATCAAGAACAAATAGTGCAAAGACTAATCATTTTTCCAGCAACAATGTCTACGCAATATCCTTGACATAACTTCTTGTGATCATACTTTCAATGAAGATATTTTTACGAAGAGGACTGAAGACACCAAGATACTGTGACACAGCATAGGAGTACTGTTGCTGAATAATTCTACATCTATTTGATCCCATGTCTGCAATGCAATGGAAACCAACTGAAGGAAAGGAGGCAGTCCATTAGGGGCACACAAATTTACATAGATTTGCAAAATCTTGGCAATCAAGTTGAAAGACAAGCAGATATTGTCACAGCTGACAAAACTGGAACATTATTGTTGTCCAATGTGCTTAGAGAGAAAGGTTAATTTTTGGAAGTCTTATGGACTTTGATGATACTGTATGAAGTGGACATCCACTAATGACTTCCTTTTTTTTAGTGTTGTCTCAGAGTGTTATTTCAAAAGTAAAGAAAAACAAGGAGATTTACAACCCTTCTATTTTTATTAGCATTTTAAAATAACCATTTTCTGAGAATTATATACTTTTCCACCTTCAACGTTTTGTCACCGAGCCAATAATGTGGGGGGGGGGGGGTATGTGTTGAAGTCATTTGAATTACAAAGCAATCTATATTACTAAAATCTTTTATTTCTCTGTCTGTCTGTGTGTCTGTCTGTCCGGCACAATTTTCTGTGCGAATGGAAAATAGAAATAATTTTTACAATGAAATTTCCGCGACGGGAATTGAACCTGCAACCTTCTGATCCGAAGTCCGATGTGTTATCCATTAGGCCATAGGGACTACAACTCTTTTCATGTTGTTTTTTTACTTATATCTCCGCAATTGTTGTGTTGTTGTTGTGCCCGAATGTTAGTGCAACAATGGAAAACGGTTTTTCATTTTTTATTGTCACGAGGATGTCGACAAATTCAAAATGAGCATTATTGAACTTCAAAATAATGCTTTAACTGCTTTCTTTGGAATCGAGTTTTGTTAGATTATTTTAAATTTTATTTTCTTCTTCTTATTACTTTTAATAATTGAATTGTACCTTATTAATATATTTTTGTAAAAACAACTAAACTTATTGATTCACGTGTTTTTGAAATTTGTTTAAGCTTCCAACTATTTTGTTTTGTTGTACTTATTCCAATTTTATTATGCTTGAAAAAGAGATGGCTTGAAAAAGTCTTCAAAACTTCAAAATGTTGCTTTAACCCCTTTCATTGGAATCGATTATTCTTGGATTAACGCATATAAACCACCGTTTTATCATCGATAATCAATTAGTATCGAAATGGACAACGAGAGAAAGGATGAGATCTTTTCAAAGAACTATTAATAATGTCGTAATCTCGGCCATTCTTGACTACAGGTAAAATTTGTCTGAAGTCTCCGCCAAAGAGGAAAATTTGTCTAGATTCACAAGTCAACAGAATTTGGTTATCTTCACTCGAAAGAATAGTCACAATCAATTCGTCGCCAGGAGTATCGTATATAAGCTATGATCTTCATTTAACATCTATATCAACCAACGTCCATCTAAATAAATCTCTTCTTCAAATATCTATAACGAACAATCTGTACACGGGAGATGACCTAGTTAAGTTTAAAATCATTAAAAAAAAAAAACAATTTTTTGAGTATAAGTAAAAGGGTAAAAAAATATAGCTGCACTTCAGTGATTAAGAATTCAACAGTTCCAATTGAAAATTAATTTACTACCTTGTGATCTCAAATCTTTCAAGAATAAATGTTCCACAACTCACCTTAACATTATAGAAATGTACTGTATTGTTATAGGTGACAAAACCCACTTTGATTTTTGAATGCTCTGCAGGATTTTCCCTGTAAGAATTACAAGAGACAAACAATTATTTTAAAATTCGTTACAACTAGAAGAATCTCACTAACTGGGGTTCTTCCCATGTTCTAGTGAAGGTTACTATGAATGTCTTGTCCAGTCTTTTCAAGGGCATTCATAGTTATTCTGAAAGACCTTCACCTTGATACAATGTGGAAAAAGCCCAATTATATTTTCTTCAGTAACATTCATCAAACTCTTAGTAGGACCCCACTGAATTGAAATTGAAAAATAAATGAAATCATTTTATTTCCTTATAATAATAATTACAATAATTTATGGTCTTTCATATTGCTATATGCTGTAATGATAGAGCATAAACATATCTTATTATTTCACTTGATTTAATTAAAACTTAGTATTTTCGTTAACAGAACTCTGCACAACAGAAGCTAGTAATGTTATGTAGATATATAATAATTATAATTAATAACATTTATTTTTCACTAACAAACAACTACAGTAGAGCCCCGATTATCTGCGAGTGCCGCGAAATTTTTTTTTAATTACAAACCTCAAAAAAACTAATTTTAATCCAAGTCGACAACAGGGAAAATACAATAGGCCCTACAGCGCAAAGGTCGAAAATTTACTATCAGGTCTACTGTGCATCGTAATCCTATAGGCCTTCTTGGAATTTGTGGATGCAAACGTAGAGCAAAGGTTTCTGCTTTACTGTACATATTTTGAAAGTTTTACATATTATGTTTTTTGTACAATAAAACGTAGTTTTTAATGGTGAAATATTTTTTTTCGTGTTTACACCTCATTTTTAGTCTTTTTTCGGGTTATCCATGATTTTCGTTATCCGCAAATCCCTTGTCACCCAATTCCGCGGATAATTGGGGCTCTACTGTACATACAAAACCAGAATTTAGGAATATGAAATTAAGAGAAGCAAGCTAACTACCCTTACTGTTTATAACTAAAAATATCAAGTCTGGCCATCAAATAACTCATTTGAATATAGAGCTTATAAAAATAAAAATAAATAATAAAAACGAGAAGGCAATCCTGAAAAGTATGAAACTTTCAGGATTGCCTTCTTGCTTTTATTATTACTTATTTTTATTTTTATACTATAAAATTTCTATATCTTTCTCTTCTGAAATCAGCCTACATATCTGCACTGATAGCACATTTTCAGGCATAATTTATCAGCTATACTTTAATTGAAAGACAAAATTACAAACTTTTTTTCAATCAATGGTTCTGCCTCTATTTCAAAATGAGATGAACTACTTCTGAAAATTATGCTTACAACAAAGAAGAATAGAATGAAAGGGATTGTGAAGAAATGGAGGAATAAGAAACATGACTAACTGTAGAAAATACTATTCCAACAATAATAAAAGACACTTATCTAAAATTATTTAGAATGAGAATTTTCAAACATCTAAAGTTAAAATCTAAGACAAATAAAAAATATACTGTTCTAGTAGAGAACTGCAAAAGGCTTTGAAATCCATGTGACCCACACCTTAGCTTTTCAGTAATGAGGCACACTGTCAGATCAATTAAAAAAGAATATATATACAGCAGTTCCTAACAATGAATACAGAAATGATTATTCATTAACAAATCAGAATTGCTTTTCTATTCTAAATAATTTTAGATAAGTGTTTTTTATTACTGTTGGAATAGTATTTTTCACAGCTAGTTGTGTTTCTTCTTCCTCCATTTCTTCAACAATCCCTTTAATTCTATTCTACTTTGTTGTAGGCATAATTTTCAGAAGTAGTTCTTCTCATTTTGAAATAGAGGCAGAAACATTGAAAGAAGTTTGTAATTTTGTCATTCAATTTTTTGTATTTAATATTTCTTCATATGTTTATAAAAACATGATAGTTGAATATATTTTTTTCTTTTCAGAGATATTAGAAACAATACCTCAGAAATCTGCTATTCATCTAGATGATCTTTATATATTAAGAATGTCTTCCAATCAGTCCAACAGAAGAAACAACACAATGAAATTTACAAACAAATACAGGTCAACAACATTATATCCAGAATTCAGAAAACCAAGTCTTTTAATAAGCAGAATCTAGCACTATCAATTGTTAATTACTACACAAACTTATATTTATCTCACTCTGAAATATTAATGTTCATGTTGTACTGATGCTTGCAAGTATGTTACAATAACATATGCTACATGTACCATTATATCATTCCGAAATCCAAAAATTTTTGAAAACTAAATATTACATAATGGTTCGAAGGGTTTCAGATAATAGATTGTAAACCCGTACAACATTTCTACAGTTGATCAAAAACACACTATAGAAATTGCAACCAATCTTTTATGACTGCAAAAATGATAGTAAGCTACTATATTTATACTAAAAAATAAATGAACAAACCTGGGTAATAATGTTAACAAATCTTTCATGTTCTGACAAAGTAAGTTAACCATTCCACTTCTGACGCTATTATAGGATACATCTAATAAAAATATGAAGGCAGGTGGTTTGGGAAAACAATTATTCTGTAAATTAAGAAAAATATTTCAATTAAATAACTAAAATTAATAAATGTGTACCAATCTAATTGATCTTTAAAGATTAGAAGAAAGTTTATGATATTTAAATGAAATGCTTAAAATTTTCAAAATAAGATAATGAAATTACAACTTTGACTTCAAAACAAGACTATTTCAAAACACATTAAGTACTTTTTATCCATCTAAATTTCTGCTAAAAATCGATTGCTTACCCTACAATAATCTTTTGTTGCTACAAATTCATAGGAAGCTAGACATAATTCAGGTCTTTCATATTTATCAATTCTTTGACCAGTATGATCCAAATGAGCAAAATATTCAGGAGGCACTGAAAAAGAAAAATATATAGAAATAAATAAAAAGGAAAAACAAACTTTTGTTTTAGAATGTAATTCTGTTACTTATGTCTTGACAAGGACATTTTTTATTTCGTGTGTGTGTGTGTGTGTAGTGTGCGAGTCTTTCACATACAAACACACACAACCACAAAAAAAAAAAAAAAAAAAAAAAAAGGAAGAAAGAAAATCATCAGTGTCACAGGACATTTTCAGAGTCAAATAAAACTTTCTTCTAAAAAAAATTAAAAGCATCAGCTTTCTTGACAAATATTTTTAACTGTCAAAATTATTTCAAACATTCACGGATATATTTAATCAGATATATTTTAATATATGTCCAATAAACATTCTCACCAATACCCAATTTTTGTTCCTACTATTTATGGCCAAAATATTTCAATTTGAAAAGATAGGATTGTTTTATGATTTTATATATTTAACATTCTAAAATTAAGAAAACTGTGCCATCTTACAATCACTTCACAATCACAATAATGCTCGCTCTATTTTCAAGGCAATGGACGACAACTACTGCCATAAAAGACCTTTCTCCCAAGATCCTCTGTTCGGCTGTAAACATTTGCCACCAATGAACAACCATATTCCAATCTATTATTTTGACAAACTTCAAATCACTCCATTAGTTTTACACTCTCTTTACTGATCAGCACAGTCTCTACAGATCTCGTGACAAATTCAAAATCAATAGAATCCCAACTTTTTTTTTTTTCCCTTCTATTTCATAAAACTGTAATTTTTATATTTTTTTATTTTATAAAACTGTATTTTTTTTTTGTTTGTTTCAGAGTGCATTTTTACTGGAGATCCCCAGTGCAGCAAACTTTATTTAGTATTCAGATTTCTTACCAGATGTCACCATAGATTTATTGAAAATACATCTGTTAATGAAGACCTTGTTGGACTGAGATATTCAGTTGCACTTTCTTTGTTTTGAATTGCAAGATTAATAGAAGCCCTCTTTGGCCAGGATTCAAAAGTTTCGTAAGCTGGCATTCATTATATAACATTGCGATTTTCAAAGTAATTGGTATTTTTTGTTTTTGTTTCTTAAGGTTTTTTAAATAGATTACAATAAGCCTTTCTTAGAAATTTAAATTTGATAAAAAAACTTTTTCTTGATCAAAACAAATTGCACACAGTTCAGTCAAGAAATGAAGTCCAGTGCTCTAGAACATGATCTCTGGCAACTTAAGGTATACAACAGGTTATCTTCAGGATAACCTGTTACACAGCTATAGTAACATCAACTTCCTGCCAGTATGAAAAATTTCAGTCTAAAATTTTTTCTTTTGCCTTTTAAAATTTACTTTGTTTAGATTAAGCTATCAGTACATTTGAAACTAACTTTAAACAAGGTAGTGATAGCGATTAGTAAACCAATCACAATGCTTTGCAACATCTTCTGATACATATAAGAAAATATAATTGATATTGCTTTAATTTCCTTATTATTATAAATGTGATTATTGCAAATGCAAAAGGCACAATTGTTGCGATTATTGTGATCGTTGCTGAGCTGTATTAAAAATGTGATCATTGCAAATGCAAAAGGCGCAATTGTTGCCATTATTCTGATTGTTGAGATTAATGATAAATTAATGATATTTTAATGATACTTGTCCAGAGATGACCAGACAAACCAGGATTGTAAGTCTTCTGATACTTATCAGAAGACTAAACACCATTATAATACTAAAAATTAGATAGAGGAAAAAATATTTAAACAAATATAGTAGATATTATATCTGCAATAACAAAAGACTTAACAACTACTGTTTTTTCAAGAAACAAGCAAAATAAAGTCCTTATATTTTAATACAGTTCCATATTGTTGTTTTAATTTTTTAAACAATTCTAGCATATTGACTGGAGCTCAGAAACTGTATTGCAAATTATTAATTTGTGCCATTAGATTCAGCATAAAAAGTTATTTTACTATTTCAGTTTTCACGAGCTTTAGTGAATACATTTTTATCATAATGGCTTAGAAAGTTTGTAAAAAATCTACATGCAGGACACAAAAAAAATCCAAAATTTAAAATAACTTTTGTTCGTATTTTTTCTGCATTTCTGAGATAAAGAAATGCACCAAACTCAGGAAGACAGCCTTGGAACTGTTGAGTGACCAGCTCACATGAATGAGAAGCCTGCCATCAATTACAAACATATACAGGAAGTTAAAGGATGAAACATTCATCTACAGACATTAGCCTACATTACAATTTTTAAGTTTTTCATTACAGTAATAAATCACAACTTCTTAAAAATTTTACAAGATAAATTTTATATCTAATTTCACATTTATTTAATGACAGAACTTCAAAAGC
The DNA here is from genome assembly GCA_023159025.1 of Thereuonema tuberculata. Taxonomy (NCBI): domain Eukaryota; kingdom Metazoa; phylum Arthropoda; class Chilopoda; order Scutigeromorpha; family Scutigeridae; genus Thereuonema; species Thereuonema tuberculata. The sequence continues at coordinate 5,845,677 of JAFIDM010006943.1, forward strand.
TTATTCATCAAAGAATTATATGTATACTTAGATAGCTTAATTATTAATTATGGCTCATTTTAATAATTAACTGACAATTAAACTGAAGACTATAATTTAGATCTGAAGAACAAGATTTTAATTTTTTTTTTAACTATTTTATAAAACTTGGGTCTTTGATTAAAAAAAAAAATATGCTTTTATAAACATTACTTTTATATTCAATTAATATAAAGTCTTAGCAAATGTGCTAGTTTTTACTGATGTAAGTGTTTAGTTAAGGACTGTTTTTCAATTGTGTAGTGAAAAACTGTAGTATGATTCAATCTTCTACAGGGCTATCTTGGTATGTTGCCTTGAAATTTAAACAGATTGAAAATGCTATGGTGATATAACAATATGCTATTGTTCACACTATAGGCTTTTTTTTTTTTTTCCAATCCTTGTTCTTAGAATATCTTTAATTACTTAAAAAAAAGTAGTTAAATTCAGAAATTTATAATAAGAAAATAGAAATGAATGGAGTTAAAATACCTTCTGTTGTTCCTTTGCAGAAGCCACACTGAAATCTTCTTCCACCATCCATAAACTGCATATATGGACACATGTATGCTTTACACCGAATACATCGGACAGGACCCATTTCTCCAAGATTTACAGTGGGTGGGTGATACTACAAACAATAATAAAGCAGTTCATTTATCAATTTCATACATTTAAGTCAAACTCTACTGTAATTATTAACAGCCGCAACTCTTTCAATTTTTTTTCTTCTCAATTTCTGTTTTCAACTAATTTATAATTCATAACAAATAATTTTAGAAAAAAAATTAATGGAGATTTTGCAGTTGCATTTATTCTATGGATCAGCAATGTCAATGGCAACTTCCTAATGAAATGAAAGTAGGCTACTCACTGAACTTACTTTCCATTCGCTTTAACTACATAATCAAGCCAAGATGTAAATGGATGTCACTGCAATTGTACAAATTTCCAGAAATTGAAGATGGATTATATCTTGAAATTTCATTTTGCAGAAGCCAAAAATTTACAGAAACTTATTTTTTTTTATTTTGACAAGATCTTTGATATCTTGTGTCCCAGATGAAAAGTTTTTAGCATTAATTTTAGCATTAATTTTTTTTACCTTGATCATGACCTTATCAAGTATTAGAAACAAGAATTATTAGCAATTATTAGAAAACTTGAATTGTATTTATATTTTAAACTAACCTTCCACTTTTTATTTTATATTTTTTTTTTAATCAATATTTTATCACTTTTGTTATATGATAATAATCTGTCACATGGAAGCTATTAATGTTTATTCTGATTCTGATGGGCCCAAGAAGAATCAGAAGAAAGATGCAAAGAAGATAATGATACAAGATAAAGCATGGTCAAAGAAATGAATAAAAGAAATAACATGCAAAACTTGACTCAATATACAATAAAAAAGTTTAATAAATGAATTAACATACAAGGATAATATTGAGCAAGTTAAACAGGGAATAAAATAAGATATTCTAACAAAAAAATAAATAAAAAAAAAACGTAACTAGCACAAGAGAAATGCATGCTAAGATAATCAGGTTAGTCCTTAAGAATAAAACAATTTAATACAAAGGTCCTGGAGAAATGCAGTTGACAGAAAACACTCAAGAGAGTTCAGATAAGACAGTTTTCTAGTAGCAGCAGTCTCACCAATCTGGTCAGGACAGTGAAGATAAATTTACTTACAGCATTGTCCTAGTGTTACAGTTACCTGCAGTTTGAACCATAGTTCTACTCATCTGGAGAGATTAGATGATTTCTTGAAGCAGAAACAAGGCACAACAAAGTTTCACAAATTCCAGAGTTTGCTGAACACATTCACTTGATGAAACAAATGAAACAAAATATGGATAAAATTAGCCTGTGCACTCATTGTCCATCAAGCCATCTTTTTACGTAACCATTTTACGTATTTCTGTACTACATTGTTTTTATTCATTTTGAAAATATCTATATTTACGTCGCCAATCAGTATAGTTGGACAGTTGTTTAATATATTTTCATTTTTTATGAATAGATATGCTATTTCAGTAACATTTTAGTAATTTGTAATTTAGCATTTTGCTTACAAAATGACAGACATAATAACGTTTTTATAATATATAATAATAATAGCCAGGTACCGTCGCTTCGCTCCGGAACCCTTGCATATATAGCATTCAAAAAACAAACTTTATTTATTTAGCAAATTAATGTTGCGATCGTCGGAGAATATATAACTTCCCAGCCCGTTGTGGCTTCTCCGAATAACTCGGATGTATTGCGGGTCGGCGTCACACACCGAAAATTCACATTTTTGCATGTCATTTTCTCAATATAATGTTCTTTTCCATCTTTTATACTTTTCGTTTAAATTGAGAAAAAGTCAAAATTGGACCCTTTAAAAGGCGCCATCTTGGAAACCAAAAGCTTTTTTTGAAAGATTTTTGTAGCATTTTGTTTGTCTTAAAAAGATCTACATTTTATCCATTTACATGATCACTCTATCTCTTATAGTTTGGGCAAAAAATTGGAAAAACGTAAAGTCTTATGACAGACAAAATAACGCTTTTATAATATATAATTTCAGGACTCTACCTTACATTAGTGTGGGCCCAATAGCCGAGGGGTAAAGGCCTGCATAGCCCTAAAGTGAGATACTTTAACCTTATGTTAGTAGCAATATGAATTTTACATTGACAGAAAAGTTATATTTAGAGAAATAAAAAAAATATAGAAATGTCGTACTATAAAAAAAACTTAATAATTTTTCTCCTAATATTTTCTTTTTTGCATCTTTGAGTTGGGTCATGATTATTAGACAAAAGAGTGGAAAGATTAATCAAAACTATTTCAAAACCAGATCGTAAGTTTTTTTTATTGATATAATTCAATATTTTATTATAGTATTTTCTAATATTAAGTCATCTTTTGTTATGTGTCAATTTCCTGATGAAAATGTTATTTTATTATGCAAGAATGCCTCCTCTGTTTCTAGTTAAAAGTTACATCTAAATTAAATGTTAAAATTTGGCTTTGACAGCAATTGCTGATTCTGTAGAAGAAGAAATTACAGAATCCTTTGGAATTGTTCTTACCTCTCCCGGAACCAATTTGGCAAAAGGACTAATCACCACAGCAAAGGGAACACCAGTCTGTTTCATCATATCAGGGGTGCAAGGAACACTATACATGGTGGAGCGCATGAAACGTGGATTGCTATTTCCTGAAATTAAGCATAATGGATTTATCAAATAGTTAAGTATAAAATTGTATTAATCTTCAGTATCTTAATATTGTTAAAAAAAATAGATTATCTAAATTAGACATTAATTTAATAATGTCGATACTCAAATAGCAAAGTACAGGTTCAAATGTAACTAAGATATTTTTGGTATCTTTCTGACAACAGCAATTCAATAACAGTGCTATTTCAGGCAAATCTTTGCCATATGACTTTTTAGAAATCTAAATTTACTGCCGTAATCTTTATTTTTTTTATGATGAAATAAAGAGAAAGAAAGTTTTCTCAGATAATAAAGTCAAAGTTTGAGTTGGCATGATAAATGCTCATCTTGAAATATTTACATATGGATGAAATGGGTTAAAATGAAAAACCTAACAAAAACTTAAAAGCTTTTACTGCAGTTACAAATAAGAACAAAATAAGAAAATGCTTGCTTACCTTGATCTTCTGTGACAAATTTTGTTGTAACTAAAGGTGGTACTTGACCCTTGGTGTTAGTACAAAATACACCTTCCCTATTCTTACGATCATCCTCTATTACTTGAATCTAAATTTTTTAAAGAATGTTACATTATTTCATAAAAATAGTCTCTCACAATTAAATTAACATTTCTTGTATAAAAGATAGAAAAAAAAAAGTTCTTACAGGACTTGGCATTTGATCTGGATCCAATCTTCTAGGCTGCTGAGGCTGCAATGGTGCAGGAGGCTGAGCCATTGGTGGCATTCTGCCCCCTGCAGGCTGTGGTACAGCTCCAGTCGGACTAGGAGGAGGAATTCCTGTTTAAAAAATATTTCACAATGTTATAAAACAATCTTTCCTTTAAATTTGAATATAGTTAAAGTGGTGGGAAGTGTCTAGGATGTCCCTATAAACTTTTCAATGTATCATTCCTTGAAATTCCTTTTTCTGAAAACTTATAAAATTAAGGTCAATGCTTAGACAGCACAACTCTTGTCACATCTATCACATTGCATCAGACAATCTACCTATATTACTGAAATGACAGGTATAATTACAAATGAGAATTTCAAATCTGAAGTGGTGGAAATCAGCAAAAGGAAAAGCATGAGAATTAATCTAACTTGGGTGAAAAAGCTTAGCTGAACAACTCTTGATAAGTGACTTGAGAAAGAACAGCAGAATATAATACATCTTAAAAAGGTGAATTGGCACAGAAATAAAAGGTGAATGGCACAGGATAACATAATAGTGGTCTTGAAACTCTGAAAACTGATCAAAATAAGATTAAGTCAAGATTAATGTTTAGTGTTTGCTTAAGTAATTTTAGTGGTACCAAAAAAAAAAAAAAAAGGAAAAGTATCGTATATCAGAACTATTCAAAAATAAACCAATTATAAATATTAATATGTAACTCTGGTTAATCCACTGAACAGAATCTACGTGAAACATACAATATTACAGTTAGCATTATGCCATGTAAAAATTAAAATAATTTAATTAAATTAAGTTCATAAAAATTTATAGGATGTAGAAGCTTTTCGAGTCAAAGTCAGATACTAGCTAGCTTTGAATTTCACAACCACCCATTGCAAAGTAAATATTTAATCAAAACAAATAAGTAATTCAATAAAATTGCCATCAAATCTGTTAGCAAAGTGAAACAGTCTCATGTTGTAGCAACACATCTTAAGCATCTATCAGTATATAATAATAATAGTCAGCTTTGCTTAAAATTAAAATAGGAATATGCTCTGGTGACTAAGAATGCAACAAACAATTGTACTCATGTTTTAAAGTTGGACTAAAAATAAGCATTGTATCAAATTATATTTTTGGCTGTTCAAGTTGCACCTCATCTTGAAGAAAACTTCCTTAACAACATTTTGCCCTTAGTTGTCAGACATCTGCAGACCTGGAGATTTTCTTCTTAACTCAGGTCTCAAAATGTCTTACATCTAAGGACAAAATGTCAGCCTGCAAGGAAGTTTCATGCAAACGGAGGTGCCACTAGTACAATCAAGAAGATTCTTTGTCACAGAAGCACTAACATTTTAAAACCATACCAACTTTTAAGAACATCAGTTCAGCTGTTTTAAAGTGATGTGTGTTGAATAGCAGGAATTCACTTAGTCAATCAAAAAATAAATCGGCAATTATTGAACTTTGGGCAAAATTTTGCTCCCTAAATTATGTGTTACAGCATTGTATTTCAGTGATTTACTTGAAGATCAACCAACTTCTATAGTTTTGTCTAATACAACTGGTTCCTGATCTTCACCTGTATGCAAAGTATTACAAATTCACAACCTTGTTTCTACAGGAGCTCGGTGTAAATTAACTCCATTGGGCATGCCAGAACACTTATTTTGAAGGTACTTAAAGTTTAAGTAAAATAATGTCAAATACAAAGTTATAAAAAAGTAGTTTTTTTTTTTTTTTAATTTGATAGGGCTGTGGATATATGCCACTTGTACTGATGCGTCTAGGCCTACTGTATAGATCCTAATGAAGCTATATTGAAGTTTATAACAAGCAAAGACAACAAAAGGAACTGTAATCATATCTATCCTTCTGAACTGAATTCTAAGGACCAAGTTAATCGAAGTGATTTGTAATTCCAAATTGTTAATGAATTATGAAGATAACTAAATTTATCCTAAGAGCATTTAAAATCAAAAAAGCTGAAAAAAATAGCCTACAATTTGATACTTTTTATTTAGTTTTGGAGCACCTATTGTATTGCAATTAACAATGACAAGAAAGTTGCAAATATAGAGCAAGTGTTCAATTCAGGACAATGTAAAAATGGTTCAAAGAAAAACAAGAGCCAAGGTTTAATTGAAAGAGCTAATCTAGATATCAAAAATATGTTTTTAGCTTAGCTAAAGAATAACTAAACACCAAACACTGTCATACGGCCTTAGGTTTGTACAATTCATAAATAATGATATTCAATTGGTAGATTTCATATGAAGTTAAGCTTGGTAGTAAAGCAAAAATGAGGACTAAAAACAAAAATCTTAAAAAGAGACAAAATAAATAACTTGGAATCTGAAGAGCTGCTAGCAGAACTGATCAACATTTTATAACTAAATCAGAAAATGAGAAAATGACACAGTTAAGAAGATTTTCACAGAAAATGCAAAACAACTTGAAATTGAGAGGATTCAACAAAATATAAGAGAAAAATCAGTTTCTTTTTCAAGAAAATGTTACATAAGAGTAAAATGTGCAATGTCTGAGAACAAGAATGAAGAAATGCTCAAGTCTACAGTTTGACAGTTTAAGCTACGTGGAGTTAAAAAGGATATGGTTTTCAAGGATATGTCAGTTGTGTGTATGAAAACTAATCATGTTTCAAAACAAGGTAGGGATAGAGATTAGTAAATCAATCACAGTGCTTCGCAACAGCTTCTGATATGTCATTTACGTTGCATTATTCTTTTAATTTTCTTATATTATAAATGTGCAAATGTCAAAGGTGCAATTGTTGCGATTATTATGATTGTAACATCACACCAAATTTAAATGTAAAAACTACATTTAATATGAAAAAGCAAATTTTCGAAAAGATTACACGTCTTTTCTTTTTCAAGCCTTAAATAACAAGTTGAAGAATACTCCAAATTACATTAAACTCCTCGAGAAAATATTAACAATATTTGAAACCAATACCATTTACTTACAATCTTTGTTTTCTTTAACATAATATATGATTATTATGATTGTTGCTGAGCTGTATTGTAGATGTGATTGTTGCAAATGCAAAAGGCGCAATTGTTGTGCGTTGCATTGTGAGATACTTGTCCACAGAGAGATGGACAAAGCGGGATTAGTAGGCTTCCTATCAGAAGCCTAAAAAGATGAAAGGCATTTGATTGTTTCAAACAAGCTAAAATAAGCTCTATTTAAAGAACAGCATCAATGGTAGAAAAGCCATAAATTAACTTTTGGTTTTGGAAGGGCGGTGCAGCCACATCCTACCAACTTTTCTCCAACTTTTTTCATATATTCCTACATCATACAAAGTTCACAATGACATAAAGGTAAAGTCTGTTTCAGAAAAAGATCAGGAGTGACATCACTGAACCAAGTTACACAATATCAGTCAGCTCGAAACCAAGTTCCACCTTTCTGTAAATATCATTCTGCAAGCAAAAGGTTTTGTATGATGTAAATTACTTTAATTTTGTACTGATATGTAATCAAGTGTCTTAAAATTATTTTTTTGTACAAATTTTCAAATTAGTAAAAATTAATCATACTATTCATGATATCATGGCTACCTCCACTAGCTCGCACATGTCTCCTCAAATGTACTTTAAAGTTAAACGTAAAGGTCAGTATTTGCGTGGTCTTGTGATTTGACTGGCGAGAATAAAATTAAAATGTATAATTTAAACAGGATTAATTACAAAGCAAAAAAAACAAAACTGGAGAGATAGAAAGAAAAGAAACAGAACAAAAAAGGCAAGTAGGAGAATCGACCTTAGCATGAAAGACGGATGATTAGACCATCTCGCCACCACAGAAGAGATTTCTACGCCCGACATCACCCCCCAATCTTTTTCTGAAACTAGCTGTAGTCTGAATCAAGATACCTGCCTGCTAAAAGCCTAAAGTCTTTGAAGTAATAAAACTTATATAATGTATGTTTTGGCTTCATAAATGATTAATTTACTATTAAAATATCTTAGGTTCATTAAAAAAAAAAAAAATATAAGTCAAAAACCTCACTCGATAGGGTTTAGAACCTTTTAAATTTACTGCTCAATGAATGAATATTCAAACATTTGCAACCCCTGAAATGTCATTATTTTCATATCAATGTTTTTGTGAGATATTTAGTGCTTTTAAATACTTAAGCTTTTGTAACTTCTAAAATGTGAGCTTATACTATTTTCAAGTCAATTTTTGTAGCCTTAATAAAAAGTGTTTCTATTTTTGCTGTATTTTTTTCTAAATTCCAATATTCATCAAATTTAAATGGCATCGTCATATTTGCATCATCAAATTCATGACTATGCATCAACATTACTTTAATTTTACAAAAAAAAAAAAAAAAAAAGAAAGAAAAAGGTGGGGTTTCAAAGACGTGTAAGGTTGTTTGTGTCCATTGACAAATTATAATGCATGCACAGCATTCACCTTTTTGTTTATGCCAGCTTGGTGGTGTTGACTCTGAAAATGGCAACTCAGAAGTGGAAAGGTCAATAGGCACAATGATCTTATTGGGGGACAGAGTCACCATATGCAGTAATTGAGTTCCAGTGTGATCCCTTAAGGTCAACGTCTTTTGTGCTGCATCGCACATGAAAGTGTGCAGGCCTTTTTTTCTTTGTCAAAGCCACCTACCAGGACAAGTTAGAAAACTAGTTGTTTCCAATCTTGGACAGTGATTACAATGACTACCTTTTCCAACAGAATGGCATTCCCAATGATGAAATGCAATGCCTCCTCAATCCATATTCCAGAGTGCTGGATTGGATGTGCTACAAATACAGACAACCACCTCCCACAGTGACATCATGTCTGGATCTAACACCATCCAACTTTTTCATATTGGAGTATCGTATCCCTAATTGCAAGATCCATGAGTGATCAAAGAACAGATCACCCACGCTGTGGGGGCCATCACAATGAACATGCTTCAGTGAGTCTGGCAGAATTAAACTATCGCTTGGATGTGTGCCGAGTGATGAAAGGTCATTAATTCTGACTGTAAATAATCAAGATATCAAGAATTTAACAGCAGCTTGATTCTGTTCACTTTTTATCAATACCTTCTGTTCAATAATTATAAATAACTGAAAGAGATACTATCACTAAGTGCTGTTTAGGAGATGATTTAATCGACTACTAAAGTTTTTGTGTTTGTTTTCTATTTTCCCTACCTGTAGTGGTAAACATTAAAAACTAACAAATTCCTAAAATAAAGGCATTTATAGATTTCTTATTTTAGGAATAAGCATTAACTATTTGAACAATTAATACATGCACTACAATGTACATATAAGGCTTCTAAGGGTCTGAGTGAATTTCTATATTAAAGCCTATATTTTAATTCTATATACTGGAACGAAACAAAATAGGAAAATAAGAGAACTATTCATAATATGCTCTTCTAACAAAAAAAAAAGTCAAATCATACAGAAGCTGCCATTACAATCTGGATTAAATGGCATCTTTACTTAATTCTAAGACATTATCTTACTACTGGTGCAACAAGAATTCTTCAGCATAAATCATGCTATGCAAAATATCAAAACTAATTTAAAATATTTTCTCAAATGAACACTTAAATTTTGATAGTACATTTCATTTGTGTTCACATTATTTGAATGCTGAAATTAAAATAAATTTAGAAGAATTAATATTTAATTTTTAAGTTATATTGTTTTAATTAGATATGTAAAATTTGATTAAAATACATGTTTATGAAAACATTAAAGATTACTTTACATAAATAAAGAAAATAAACTTTTGTCAGAAGAAAAGAAAAACTAAATTATTTACAGCCTCAATTTTATTGCAATAAATGTATGATTAAAAATCTGCACAAGATTTCAAATACAACCCTTTACATCTCTCTACTGTTTATGGAAATATCTATTTCTGACAAATCTTGTTTATAATGTGGCAATTATTTAATTTTCAGAATCAATATTTGCCACATGAAAAGATTCACATCTGGATTCCTGAATAAAACTGCAATTGAAAAAAATGTGTTTGGTGCTTATGAACATTTGGTCAATATGAAGGCAGTTTTTTTTTGGTTTGGTGTTTGTATCAAATTAGTGATTAATATATTAGAACATCGTTTGTTAAAAAGTGAAAATTTGATTAAAAGTTATTATTTTAATTTTAAGACCAGAACAAAAATAAAAATTAGTAGTAAATACCTGCAGAAGTTACTGTTTGTGGATATCTGTTCTGAATGTTTGAAGGGGGCATTCCATAAGCAGTTTGTTGAGTTGGTGGTGGCCCATTCACAGAGCCATAAGGTTGCTGTGAAGGTGGTACCTGTGCATTCACAGGCTGTGTCCCTGTCCACTGACCAACAGTATGAGCCTCATACTGACCATTGACTGGAGGTGGAGGGCCTGCATTGTAGCCACTTTGGGGCTGAGACATAATAGGGGATGGTGAAGCACCACTGCCATACAGTGGTGGACCAGGAGGCATTTTGGAAGGTGGATATGGTTGACCGGTGGCGGATGGTTGACCCATTCCTGGTGGTGGCTGCTGAATACCAAAATTGCCTTGCATTGGTGGTGGCTGCTGCGGAGTTGATGCACTTTGTGGGCCTGAAGGTGGGATCCCATAATAATGTGTTCCTGGAGGTGACTGGCTGGATACTGGGCCACTTCCTGGAGGTCCTGGCTTGTTCACAGGGCCACTTCCTGGAGGGCCTGGCATACCCTGTTGAGGAAAACCCTATATACAATAACAAGTCAAGAAAGACAAATATAGTCACAATTACAAAAAATATAGAATTATACAGAGGATTTTAAGCAAAATTTAAATTTATACAAGCAAAAGTTACCATAAATACACTTATTATACACCACAAAATGCATTTTTTAACTGAATCAAAAAAATCCCTACAGCCACCAAGTGGACTTCATTTAAAATTACAAATGAAGATAAAAATCAAAAAGTAAAATATAAATGCAGGATACATTCTAATATCTAAGGAAATTTCTATTTGTAGGAATGTATACATAGTAAATAATGTAAGTATCATTAGCTTCTTGTAACTACTGTGCATTAAAATAACTATAGCAAAGGTCCCTTCTCTATTATTTCCCTCCTCACCAAACACTTTCGCTTTTTTTTATTTAATGACCTCCAAAATCTTCAGGATATTTTGGGATTCTGTAATATCTGATGTAACCGAAATTTCTCAGACAATGCAAATTAGAGTTCTACTTAAGCTTTTAAAAACTACAGCTATCAAGGAAAAAAAAATCCACTATAAATCAAGTAAGTTTCTCGTATATGACAAATTAAATAACTCTTTTGATTTATTCTAATAATTCAATGGGAAACTATAATCCCATTATAACCAACACTTAATAAATGAGCAAAAAAAAAAAATATTTGAAAATGTCTAAAGACTCATAAAAGATAACTAGTTTATACAATTCTCTTTGATTTCTATTGCTAACAAATTTAAAATAAAAATGAAATGTACTTTTACAATACTAACACCAGGAGGATTAGGTGGTCCTGATAAATTAAGTCCTGCCATTTGATTAGTAATCTGTGAAGGTGTAGAGGTGGGTGGTGGTCGTGGGGCACTTCCAGGAGCAGCAGGAGGGTACTGGGCCTGGGAATACATACTACTGCTTCTTGGAGGAGCTACCCCATTCTGGTTAGGGGGTGGTGGTCCAGAATACTGAGCTGGTCCCACTGGCGGTTTTGCAATCGGAGGAGGAGCTCCATATGGTGGAGATGAAACTGAACCTATGTTGAAAAAGATTACAAAAGTTAATATAACTTCATTCTTAAAAGCACTTACAGGATTTACTATAACTTCTATTCTAAATATTCTGAACATGTTTTTGTTTTATGATGTTCAATGGCATTCATATATTTACTTTCATTGTGTTATGGGCAGTTAGTCTTAGTTATTAAGCTTTGATTTGTATCTCAAAGCAAAATCCTGCAATTTTCCAGAAAGTGACATCAAGCACAAAAATAAATAAAATGTAAATGACCAAAAGTATTTCAAAGTCTAAGATCATATGTACTGTGAATTTAAAACCATGCAATATCCAGGTTTTCCGATTCAATTTACATGTTTCAAATCGCAAAAAAATGCCTAAGAATAATAAACTTGAGAGCACTAACTGCAAAATTTTCAGTTTTTTTTAATAAAACTTCTGTGGTCACACTAAACTCTCAAAAGTGAACGAAAACTTTAATATTCAAAGAAATATGAGGATTAAAAAAAAAAGGGTTTTGTTCCATGCATCACTTTTAAAGGCAACATTTTGTCAAAAAAAAAAAAAAAAAAAAAAATACAATTGATCCAGATTGTAGCTTGCAAGTGCAAGAAAGTTGTAAACAAATTAACTCATCTTTTTTCACCTTAAAATATAAAAAATACGCGCTGTCTTCTGCATCACAAAAATTAAGTCAAAACTGCTACTATCTTCTGGATAGTAGTAAATTTCCTTCATTTGCAAATTTTAAATAACTATAAGCCTTTCAATATTGTCTGTGTATAAAACAACCTATCTTCATATCTGCAAAATAGACTTCAACTGAATTTCAAGCATATACTCCAGTATTTGACATAAGTTTTGTCACCGAAGCAGAGAGCTGTCAATTTTAGAATACCTATAAAATCAGAAGCTGCACAATAAGGACATTTGATCTTATTATTATTATTTTTTGCTCATTACTCTGACTCACAATTTTGCTCTTTCACTTCTCCCTTCCCAAGTGAAACTGTAAAGTACTCCCACAGAAAGATCTTGTGCTATGTCCTACTGAGTTCTTTGGAAGATATCATCATACATCTATTCTTATATTCTCATAAAGGATATCTGTTCAATATTTTTTTTTCTAGGTGCTTATTTTCTCAGAAATGAGATAAACAAGTAGTTTACATGAAAGTTCAAACTGTTCTTCTTAATATCAGGTCACCAAAGCAGTTTATATGTCCTAGGAAATCCTTGAAGACTTGTTTAAAGATATGTAACCATAATGTATCTTCACATCCTGCACCAAGTTTTATAAGGATTCACAAATTAAACATTTAATCATTTCAGATATTTACAAGCCAGAATTTACAAATGTTAAATGCTAATATTGATATCTGGATCACAAATTGATAAAATTACATTTGCCACATTCAGAGAGGTTGTTCTTGCAGCAATAGCTGATTAATAAGAATAACTAGTACTGAAATTATTATACTTCATAGTAACCATGGAACTGCAGAACTCATTAATGAGCGCTAAGAAACCTGGAAAGATTCATACTGGTTCAAGCAAGTTCCTTACATCACTACACTTGCATTAAAATAACAATACCCTTTGGCTTTTTAACTTTCAGTTATATCAATGCAATTTCTAATATTTCCGTAAGAAGTGTAAATGGGCAAATTCCTTTCAGATCTCACAGCTTTTAATATTTCTTTTTTCTTTCTATTTAGAAAAAGCAGTTTCGTGTAATTTCATGTAACAAAATAACTGAGAATCAATAGCAATACTTCACCATTAGGTAAAAACAATTGGAATTTTAATATTTTGGAAAAGGAAACAACCTGAATTTGTGTAACTGTCTTGTGAATCAAAGAATTGCCAAAAAAAGTCCTTCACTGTTTAATATGCATCCATCCTTGGTGGAGCTTTTTATCACTGATACTCCTCTTTAGTAATAAGAAGCACCATATACAGTGACTGTCTGCTAGTACTTTTCCTCAACAAGAATAATTTTGCCATCTAACACAATGGTTGGTAGCTCTTATCAGGTTACATCAAATTGTTAATATTTCAGAGGAAACATTTTTTTTTTTTTTTTTTATCGCTTGACATCCTATTTCTAAACAAATAGAAAAAAAAAAAAAAAGATAAAAATAAAAACTGCTACTGTGCTTAGTGATATGAAACAGCTGTTAGGTTACCATTAATTAACGATGATAAAACATTATGAAGAAAAATTGTCATGATTCTATTTTCTTTTTTTTTTATCACTAACCTGGGTTTGTGGCGGGCCCGTTTTGTGAAGTGGGAGGCATATTTCCAGGGGGCATTCCAGGTCCCATATTTGGCTTCATCTGATTTGGAGGTGGAAGATAGGGTCCTCCTGGTCCTGGAGGATAACCCTGATTAGGGTTATAATTGCTTTGCATCATATACTGAGGGTTCATTATGTATCAAACAAACCCTAAACAGAGAGAAAAAACGTAAATAAACTTTGAAATCTTAAGTAAAATATGTTACTTTTCAAACTTAAATGTATATCAATTCAGTTAATACAATTAATAGAACTTAAATACCATGAAACGTGCGATTGCCCAAATATTAACTTTTTTATCTTGACCCATATGCATTAAACAGTGAAGGAAATGAACCTGTAGTCACAACTGAAGAAAATGCAACGTGTAACATCACAGTCGATTCAAATAACTACCTTCGAACAGCTCCAATGTCAGGCTTTTTATAGCAATTCATTTTCAGATATTTTAGAGAAACACAACCAAAATGAATATTTATGTTATTATATTAACCAAGAAATTTACTTACAAATTTACAAAAGCTATTTCAATCTCCAGAAATCCAATATTGCCACATGTGCGACCGATCCTACAATTGTTTGTAGTTCATGGCAATACTTGGGATTTAATCTTCATATTTCGTATATAATTCTGAATAATACAAATAAGCCTTCTTATTGAATGAACTAATAACTGTCTTAAATTAATCAACAAAATTTCCTAAACATGTAACATCACTTCGTAAGCCTAATATTAGTGTTTCAAAATTTTCAAGCATATAATTCAACATTGGTTGATTTATGCCATCTACTCACCTCAGTTTCTGATGTAAGGGTTTCAATTCGTTATGATAACTGAAAAATATTTCTTTATATGCGTTATTTAATTATAAACAAATATACACTTTCCTATCTCGCTTTCTCATATGCACCCAATAAGGATGCCACGTAAGGCAATCGGAAATAGAAACTCAACGCCTGCGCAAGAGCCACGTACACCGGAAGTAACAAAAGAATTATGGGTGAGACACATCATCGACAAAACTTTTCAAATTGTTAACTTTAAATAGAGTAAAAATTATGAAGAACACATATAATTAAAGATTATTCATTTTTATAGGATATCATCTAATAAGAAAACGTTTAAACG
This sequence comes from Thereuonema tuberculata, assembly GCA_023159025.1. Lineage (NCBI taxonomy): Eukaryota > Metazoa > Arthropoda > Chilopoda > Scutigeromorpha > Scutigeridae > Thereuonema > Thereuonema tuberculata. The sequence continues at coordinate 5,860,782 of JAFIDM010006943.1, forward strand.
TAGAAATTATTTAAGATATATGGTAGGCATTAAAACTTCCGAAACTGAAAGCAATTACAGTACAATTCCATTGAAGTGAGAGAAGCGTAGCGGTCATATGGAGTGACCCAGATTCACATGTCCATAGGTTGACCATCTAATACAGTGTTTCCCAACGTGGGGCAATTCGAAAATTATATGAACCTATTTCAGGGGTCAGGTTATTTTTCCATTTTCAGTGCGAATGCAGAGATTTCGTTTCTTGTTTATAGCCTATAGGAATTGATGAAATAAAATACGACATTATACATCTATTTTTCTTATATATAATAATAACTATGTTATATTTTTAACCGTAACGACGTATAAAACTGATTTGCTGTTTTAAGAACTGTTTTATTTATTCAAGTTATGAAAAATTATAATTGTATAAAAATTATATTATTATTATTATTATGTTTGTATGTTTCAAACCTTGGGTTTCCCCAGCAAAAACAATATGGCGGGTCAAGGACCAAAGCACATACTGCCAAGTGTAAAGATGTGTGCAAGAATGATTAGGGATGTGTGCTTGTGTCCATAAATTTCCTAACTATGCGTGTAGTGTTGAGTACCACAGCCTTCTGCAGTTGTGCATAAGTGTTTTTGTGAAGTCCTAGTGTGCTGAGACTGTGGTGCAATGTGTGAGGCACCAGACCAGTGGCAGACAGAACGATGGGTACAACACGTACTCGATCCTGCCTCCACTGCTTCTGGAGCTCGTGTGCTAGATCAGTGTATTTACTGATCTTGTCTGCGTGAGTTTTCTGCATGTTCTTGCTGATAGGCACTGCAATATCAATTAGATAGGTCTGTTTGTTGACCTTATCAACAAGTGTGATGTCTGGTCTGTTGTGATGTATGGTTTTGTCTGTGTGAATGGGGCGGTCCCAGTATAGTTTATATGAGGGTGATTCTAATACGCTTTGTGGTATGTACTTGTAGTACGGGACCGTGCTCTTAATAAGTGAATGTTTGTGTGCTAGTTGTTGATGAACGATCGATGCTACCTGATTGTGTCGGTGGAGGTAGTCTGTTTGAGAGAGAAGGGGACAGCCTGATACTACGTGGTCGATCGTCTCATGCGTAGTGTGGCATTTCCTGCATTTGTCGTCATGTGTGTTTGCATCGTGTAGAATGTGTTTCTTGTAGTTGCGTGTGGAGATGACTTGGTCCTGTATTGCGATCATGAACCCTTCGGTCTCCCCAAACAGCTCACCACTCGTCAGCCATCTGTTCGACGCTTCCATGTCGACATGAGGCTGGCTGAGTTCGTGATGATGTCTGCCATGGAGTTCCTTACGAGCCCATGATTCACGCAGCTGCTGAGTGTGGGTGTCAGGGGTGGTGAGTGTTGGAGAAGAGTTTTCGAGGTTCAGGGGTGTGAGGTGTGTGTCAGCCTTGACAATGGCTGAGTGAAGTGAGGAGTCTTCTGCTCTTTGGTGGAAATGTTTCCTAAGTGTATGTACTTGTTTTTCGTGTAGGGTGATGAGGTTGATGAGTCCTCGGCCTCCCTCCTTGCGGGGAAGAGTCATCCTTTCCGTAGCGGACTTGGGGTGGTGCATGTTGTGTTTCGTGAATGTAGTGCGTGTTGCGCGTTGTAGTGCTTCGAGTTCGGTGTTTGTCCATGGAATTATGCCGAACGAATATGTTAGTGTGGGAACGGCAAAAGTGTTGATAGCTTTAATTTTATTTCTGGCGTTGAGTTGTGTTTTGAGGATTTTGTGAACTCGAGCAAGGTATGTGTTCTTCAGTGCATTTTTGATGTTTGCGTTGTCAATGATGCGCGCTTGCTGGAAGCCCAGGTACTTGTAGGTCTCTCCCTCTTCCATGGATTGGATGGCAAAACCATGGTCCAGTTCAAAACCCTCCAAATTCGAAGTCTTCCCACGTATTATGTGTAACTTGCGGCATTTGTCAATTCCAAATTCCATCCCAATGTCTTTGGTGAACTGTGTGGTGGCTTGTAGTAAATTAGTAAGTTGTGCATTGTTTGTGGCATAGAGTTTAATGTCATCCATGTAGAGTAAGTGTGTGATTTTATATGGTGTCACAGTGCCTGTGGTAAGCCTATAACCGTGTTTTGTGTTATCTAGTAAATGGCTCAGTGGATTCAAGGCGAGGCAGAACCAAAGAGGACTCAAGGAGTCTCCCTGGAAAATACCTCTCCTTATGGGAATGGGATCTGTAGTGATGGAGGTGTTAGTGGTGCATAGGTGTAATGTTGTGTTCCAACTCTTCATCGTGGCAGCTAAGAATGCCGTGATCTTGGGGTGTATTTTGTAGATATGAAGAGTGTGTAGGAGCCAGGAATGAGGGACAGAATCAAATGCCTTCTTGTAATCGATGTATGCGATATGTAAGCATTATTATTATTATTATTATTATTATTATTATTATTATTGGGGGGGGGGCAATAAGTAATAGTAACAGAGGGCAAAAGAATTTTAGGAAGGCTTAGGTGGGGCATAGCACAAAAAAGGTTGGGAAACACTGATCTAATACATGGAAGAGGGAGAGACCTACACGTACCTGGACTTCCAGCAAGCGCGCGTCATTGACAACGCAAACATCAAAAATGCACTCAAGAACACATACCATGCTCGCATTCACAACATCCTCAAAACACGACTCAACGCCGGAAATAAAATTAAAGCCATCAACACTTTTGCCGTTCCCACACTAACATATTCCTTCGGCATAATTCCATGACAAACACCGAACTCGAAGCACAACACGCACTACATTCACGAAACACAACATGCACCAACCCAAGTTCGCTATGGAAAGGATGACTCTTCCCCGCAAGGAAGGAGGCCGAGGATTAATCAACATCATCACCCTACACAAAAAACAACACTTAGAGAATACTTCCACCAAAGAGCACAGCACTCCTCACTCCTTTTAGCCATTGTCAAAGCTGATACAAACCTCATCTCTCTGGACCTCGAAAACCCTTATCCAATTACTCACCATCCCCGACACCCATACTCAGCAGC
>JAFIDM010006943.1:5863808-5932937 GCA_023159025.1 Thereuonema tuberculata
GCGATACAGGACCAAGTAATCCCACACGCAACTAAAAGAAACGCATTCTGTACGACGCAAACACGCACGACACATGCAGGAAATACCACACTAAGAATAAGACGATCGACCACGTAATATGAGGCTGTCCCCTTCTCTCCCAAACAGACTATCTCCACCGACACAATCAGGTAGCGTCGATCGTCCATCAACAGTTAGCATACAAACACTCACTTATTAAGAACACAGTCCCGTACTACAAGTACACACCACAAAGCTTATTAGAGTCACCTTCACATAAGCTGTACTGGGACCACTCCATCCACACAGGTTCTTATATCATAAGAGACCTGACATCATACTTATTGATAAGATCAACAAACAGACTTATCTCATTGACATTGCAGTGCCTATGCAGAACATGCAAAAAAACTCACGCAGACAAGATCAGTAAATACACCGATCTAGCACACGAGCTCCAGAAGCAGTGGAGGCAGGACCGAGTACGTGTTGTACCCATCGTCCTGTCCGCCACTGGTCTGGTGCCTCACACATTGCACCACAGCCTCAGTACACTAGGACTTCACAAAAACACTTACGCGCAACTGCAGAAGGCTGTGATACTCAACACAACACGCACAGTTAGGAAATTGATGGACACAACCACACATCCCCAACCCTCCTTGCACATTTTTTTCCGCTTGGCAATATGTACTTTGGTCCTAGACCCGCCTTTGTTGTCTTTGCTGGGGAACCCAAGATTTGAAACGTTTACATAGTAATAATAATGATTAGCTTAGGGTTTGGTTTGTTTTTGTTTTTATTATTATTATTTCTAAATACAAATAGTCCAGTTAGGAATGACAAATTCCTATCCACAGGTTCTGAATATAGGTATACTATAATTATTTAATTAATTGTGTATATTTTTTTTAATAGTATTAAAAAACAGTAAAAAATTTAATCAATTATAGTTTTCAAGTGATTTTTTTTATCAAATAGACCGCTAACAAGTAAGTGCTAAATTTTCAAAATTTTATGTTAGGCAGTAACATAATTTAAAAGTAAAAATAATTTTCTGATTTAAATCTATATACGTTTGTACGTATGTATATTAAAGTTACCTACGTTTAGGTTATTTTTGTCGAGTAAAGTAAGAACTAGTAGCAATAAATATTAAAGACATTCGAAGTGTTCAAAATTAAACAAAATAATTAAATAAGGTATAACAATAATATACCTTATTATTGTTATATTATGCTAGATTTACAATAAAAATGAAAACAATCGAACTGTTGGTTGAGATCAAATATTTATTTACGTGCAAATAAAAAAAAATTTTGCACCTAGAAAATTTAGTTAAAGAATCCTGAATTAAATCTTATCTAACTAATTATAATCAAGTAGTATTAAAGATTTTAAGGGCCTTAGTGCGATACCTAACCTAACTAATATAAAAGATTTTAATAAAATGTATTTGTGAAATAAAGATCTCGTTATATTGAATTAAATTTGTAGTTTAATCTTGCTTTGTTATTTTCAGGCAAATATACTAATCATAAAAATAAAATAGTTTAAGATATTTTATGTTTTAATTAATGGAAATGTGTTTTTAATTGTGAGCAGTGTTAATTATTATAACGGCACGTTAAAGAGATTTTAGTTAGTTTAAGATAATTGTAAGATTTTAAAGACAATTAAGAATTTCATTAATTTTTTTTCAGAAAATGAAAAAGTTATCTCCAGATATTATAATAAATATAGGATTTTCCTTTATGTCGTTTTCATGAATTTAAAAAAAATGAAAAGAAAAGTAACAATAATAAAATGTTAAGAAAAATAGGATTAAAATTCTTTCAGGAACTTAGATATTTCTCTTTCAGAGCACCCTGTACCTTATGAATCAAGATAACATCTAGTGTCTTTATTCTTTAACCTTGATAATCAAATCCCAAGAGGCAATAAAAATCCTATTCCGAATAATTTGATCTTCTACATAGAAATGAAATTTTCCTGGCGTCTGCTGATAGCACTAGTATTTACCAACACGCAAGAAAGATGAAACTGCAAGAAAAGCAGACTAGAAACTGAAAAATATAGACATATATAACACATACAAATTTCAAATATTACAGAGAATGAAAGGTCTTCTCTATCAGACCTTCTCGCCTATACGGATTCACCTTGGACTCTGTTCAAATCAATCTTTTTGGGAAATAAGCAGAGAAATATTTGGGGACATTTCAGGACAGGATCATATTCCATTAATTCCGAGCAGGTGGGTCTTTCAAGGATATTAAAATTGAATGGTTCAGTGAAAAAGGAGCTTATGCCACATCTACATGAATATTGGTTCTTTTGATACCATCAAGTAGATGTTGCCGTCTAGAATCCATACCACTAAGTCCAATGTAGTGGCATTTGAATTTTTTTATCAGTAGAAGCCTTTTAAAAATCTTCGAGACTGAATGAGAAAAAATATCTAGTGGAAAAGAGGCCTATGCCACCTTAATCGTTAGATTCAATGGTTCTGATTTGTTTACAGATTGTTTAGTGTTTACATTGTTTTCAAGATGGAGGTAAGATGTAGCGAAATTAATCAACCAGAAGAAGAAAATACAAATAATAAAAAAAAAGTCTCTTGTAATAAATGCAAGGAAAGAAAAGATTGTGAAAAAGTAAAAAAATATGTAAATCAAAATAATATTGTAGTGTCTGATGAAGAATTAGAAAATCAAGATCCTTTCTATAAAATAAGTTTCTGTAAATTTTCTACATTTTACAACAACAACAACAACAAAAAGAAGATTTACGGAGTTTTATGGGTTGGGGAATTACAACAAACAAACTGCATATTTATTTGGACTTGTAAGACCATGCGCGATTAAGAGTTATAAAAAGGGATGTTGCAGCACTCAACCAATGCAAAGTTTCGTTTCGATACTATTTGCGATAACAGTATTAGTGAAATTGAAGTTTGCAGAATGCGTTTTTATCAATCCATGGTATTTGTGTGAATTGTTTAAGCACCTCTCATGGCTTCATTTTTATCAATCCTTGAAATATAATAAAAGTGAAGAGACACTTGAACATGAAAGCATTGATGAGGAGTTGGATTTGCTGTAAAAGTTGAAATATGATTTAATAATATTCTCTAATAAAGCTATGGATTTATGTTTAATATGTTGAACTTTTTTATATTGAATTATGTATTCTTTTAGTATTCGTAAACAAGTAACAAGTAACTTATTACGCAATATCATTTCAACAGAAAAGTCATAAGAAAAGTAGGAATGAATTATTTATGATTTAATCAATTTACTGTATTTTAAAAAGTGTCTAATAACACTTTTATTACACGAAGCTCCTACTGGTCTACATGAAACTCCTACTAAATTTGAGGATGCTTAATCCAACTCTGACATCCAAATATTTGTATCAGACACCATTTTCGGGGAAGGGCCTTTTATTTTTAGAAAATAAGATATTTTTTTTTATGAATATGCATGATTCTATTCCCTTCCAGAGTAGTTGAATCCTCGGCTTTATTATGTGAGGTAACCAACAGATTATATGGGGATTCACTTTGTTTTAGATCCATCGTGTGTTTTCTAGTAATAAATAGAGTATAAATAGGTATGAGTGTGATGCTGTTGCGCAATTGATGTGAATTTGAAATATATACAAGTGCTGGTTTGTAAAACGTTCACTAAGTGCTTTTAACATTGTGTTTTGTGAGATCAGCATTCTATCTGCTTTGTGAGATCAGTGCTGCTGATTCGAGTGAAGCCTTAGTACTTTTGCTACATAATTTTTTCAGTGTAATGTCATAGTCATCATGTTTTTGCAAAAATCAAACTGACAGCTTCTGCTTCATTTGTGAGGAAATCGCCTTAAAAGTACTGAGAAAGGCGCTCGTTACAATTAGAGCAAAAAAACTAGTAAATGCAATTTTAAGTCCAAGTACGTCCATCTGTCCATCTATGATCACAATAACTCAAAAAGGAGTTAAGGGCAAATAACTACTGAACTAAGTTGTCTTTAAAATGCAATAATTGGCTACCAATTATTTATCCAACTAAGACACAGGCTCCCAAATTTTCTCTGTTCACGGCGCCCGTAGAATAAATGAAATGCCTAACTATTCCCTTTCATTTAGCAGTTAGTTCCAAACGACTTAATACGTATAAATAACCTGAAAACTAAGTAATCGTTTGAAGAAATAATAAAGTAAATTGAAAGAAAAAAATTAATTCATTCTCGAAAATTTTAAATATTCCACTGCACACCTGAGACTTCGCTACAGCGCACAGTTTGGGAATCTCTGAACTACGAAGAAGTTTCAGAGGTAGATGTACGATTTTTACAAGGAAGTTCGTTCCTATTTAGTTTGCTACATATCTGACCAAAAGGTAAGGAGATAAGATCCAAAACCTTTTGTTCATTGTACCTCCTTCTGTGATCAAAATAATTCCAAAATTTAACACATAATTGCAAAATTTAACGTGCCTAAGAATGTTAGTAAGAAGCAATAAAGATAAAGAAGATTAAAGATTATCTTTAACAATAAAGATAAAGATTAAAAAGATTTAATTGCACAACAATTAAAGATCCACTGAGCTATTTTTGGAATTTAGTACCGGGAATCAAAAACAGAGCTGTTCCAATCTTCATAGGTATCATCAGTTTGGATCGCCCAGTACTTATTTCATATAATTGAACTTTCATAGAAAGGAGAAAGGTACTCTTTTGAACAACTCTTAGCATAAGATATTTGAAAGCTGTCAGTCTATAATATCTTGTTAGTTCTTGTTTTTGGCCAGTTGGAAACTACACTCAATAACTTTTCCATTAACTTACTTTTTTTATATTTAAAAATTTTTTTTTAATAGTATATCCTATAAAAACACGTAGCATTGAGATGCTCTGCAATAAAGCTGAGTCAAATAATGAATCTAGATATAAAATAACTTGAAAAATTTTGTAACAATTTTGGGCAAATCTAAATTTTTCTGAAAAATATGCCCTTAGCAAAAGTTACTTCAATTTAATGTTATATCAGAATAAAAAAAATCATGATATTCCTTCAATTTCTCTAAAACTTTGATTTGTAATGGAAAGGCATTTGAAGTCCGCAAATTCTTTCATCAAACTTGTATTTTAGTCAGTAAAGAATATTTCAACATCATCAACTAGCAAAGGATTCTTTGTTTCGGATTAATAGACAGACAGACCAAGATAAGAAATGATATTCAGTCTCCTTAGCTCCCTCCCCCCACTGATGTAAATTAAGTTTTCTTTTTTTTGTTCCTTTATTAAAAATTATAAAAATTTCAACGTTAATTATCGGATTTGATTGTTTACTATTTATTTCTTTTTATTTAGTTAATATTAATATAGTTTGTTTTAAATATTATTTTCTTTTCTTTTAATCCATTAAATGATGGGTGGATCGACTTGAGGAATTCAAATAGAATCGACACCTGTGTTTGCCATACAATTCATTTCTTGTTTACATAGATACTGAATAACTTACTGTTTATCTTGACGGTCATAACAAGTCGGCAACTAGACTGCCTCGACCAAAAGTAAGGCTGTTGTAGCTATCGTTTAAATTGGAGGATAAATTCAAATTTTTAAATTAAAAAAAAATATTAGAATTAAAAATAACCGACTAGTTTTTAATTTATTTTTTTTTTAAAAAAAAGAGAAAATATTAGTTTTAATGAAATGTTGCTATTTATTATTTGTCCATGAATTTTACATCACGAATAACAGTTCAGATATACAATATTAAGTAGAATTCGTAAAAAAAAGCAGAATAATCCATTTATTTGCTTATCAATACACGTAATGGGATTTAGAAGTTTCAGAATAGGAATGTACACGAACAATGTCCTTACTTTCCAACAGCATGTCAAAGCTGGAGTACGATGGAATCTGGCGTTATCGACACCTCGGAACAGATGCCTACGGAGAAGTAGTACCTCAGTACAATAGCGCACACCAATTATAGTACCTCCTTCCAGTATCTGAAGCTCTGTATGTCTATTCAGCGTAATGCCTCCCCAGATGAGAACACTCGACAGCCATATCGAATCTTTTCATGATGTTTGCATGGTGATAGGGTGTGCCAATCTCTCTTCAGATTAGCTGACGTCCAGAATCGCTGCTGAGACTGAATCTACTCTCATCAATTAAGAGTACCTATCCCACTATGCTGCGGTCCACTCCTTGTGCTCATTGCACCACTGTAAACGGTGTCTCCGATTGGCAGGCGTTAATCGGACAAGCATACTGGCCGTTGGGCAAGCACTCCACCATGGTGTAGTCGTCTAGCCACAGTAAACTGCTATATCCTGCGTCCTGTGCTCTTATGCAGCTGGTTTGCAATGGTTCCTGCTGTCTGGTGTAGTCTCTCTCTTGGCCTACAGAATTATATATCGGTCATCATTGGGCGTTCTTTTGCATGGATGACCATCACCGGTCCTTCGATCAGCTGTACTTGTTGTTCTGAAGGCCGCCACGCACGCGATACGATGATATGAACGATACCGAACTCTTCTGCCGTATTCCTCACACTTCGCCAGTCCTCGAGCATTTCAATTATGCAACCCCGGGTGAAGTCATACAGATGTTGTCTATTGGCCTTGTTGTTGTCTGTAGCAGCGTATGAAATCAATTGAATATCTGAAACACTCGTACTTACCGTTTGTTAACTTGCACATACCTGCTGAACTGCCGCTTTTATCCGTTTCTGTGCTGCATCGTGACCCCCGGATCGAACTTGCGATTCTGAGTCGGATGATGGGGTCCCCATTTTAATCTTTTTTCTGCCCCGATGAAAAGAAATGGTCTAGTTAGTACACTTCACAACCGGGAAGAGCAAGGAAAGGGACGCGAGATTAGAATAGGCTAAGTTAAATGGAGTAGTCACCCTGTATTCTTTAACGGGGAGTCGTTCGCACTTAGCCACTGCTAAGCAAATAATACGTTTATACTTGGGTTCAAATCCTGGAGTAGGTTTGAATGTTGTTGTGGTTTTCTTCTTCTCTCTCTCTCTCTTCTTTGTTCGCTTTTTCTTTGAATTTAATGTAAACTACCTCCCATGAGCAGTGATTTATTTCGCAAATTACATTACAGGGTCATTCCATATGAAATCATCCGAGGAAAAAATATTATTTGTTATATGGCCAAGTATAATTTTTTTTATTTTTCGCACACGTTTTCCTTTATATTCCAGTAGTTCAAAAACAACTTTTTTAAAAATTCTCTCTAATTTGTTTTCCCTTATAAGGTCATTTTTCCAATATGGCTGATGCCAAATTTGATGAAAGTTTTGATGTTCACAGAAGCTTCAATGTCTTCGGAACTAAAAAGATCTGAAGATTTATGCTCCTGGTTCTCCCCTTCTCCACAATCCTATCACATCAAACGTTTCCCAGTTGGTAAACAATCACGTGATCAGTACAAATTAGTATTATATTCTTATTGTGTAACCTAAAAACCCTGTAGAAGTATCATTCAACAATATTTGTCCATCCCCTCAGCCCCCTCTCCCTTTTACACCCCTTAGGGCTCGATGTTGAAAAAGCATCTTTTCAATTTTGATAAAGAACACTCATGACAACTTTCGAGTTTCCATCTCAAGAGGTTTTGGGAGATACGGAAACCCTTCGAAAAAGGTTTGGGATTTACCCTCCCCCCCTTTTACACCTATTAGGATCCGGATATCGAAAATTCGTCTACTACGTATCGTTTCGATTTTGACAAAGAACACTCATATCAAATTTCGTGTTCATTAATGAGAGGATGCGGAAGAGATTTATGCACAAAAATATTTTGTTCTAGTGTTTGCCACCAGGTTACTACATGCACAACAATAGTTTAGTTCCAATTGTCGCCACTAGATTGCAATGTGGCTCTATTACGGGCAACAATATTTTCATTCCAATTGTTGCACGAAACATTCCAATTGTTTCTGTAGTTCGCATTGTCGCCACCAGGTGCATATGTGGAGCTATTTCATGGTTTCAATCCCTTTTCAAAACCTGAGGTGGTGTGTTCAATTTCAAAATAGCCTATATTTTCCACAAGGTATTAAAGGATAAATATGCAAAATTTGGTTCAGATCAATAAAAGGGTGTAAAATTGTATAGAGAACATACAAACATACAAACTTTGACATATTAAGATTTCAAATGTTTATCTGTATAAGCCTCAAAATCTTGACTACATAATCTTTACTCTTTATTGCACATACGCCTAAACATCCTCTTGGAGTATAAGGTTTCGGCAATTACACTTGTGTTGGACAGGTTAATAATATTCTTTTTTGTTCTTATAGTGTCTAGCAGCTTAATTACTGAAATAAAAAAAAAAGGAAAACAATTCTTCATTAATTGAAGAATTTCTTTGATGTGACTTGTAAGATACTTCTAAAGTGAAGCTTCATACTTTCCAGAAGTGTTTTAGATGGTCACTTATGATGCACATACTAGGGCTTGGTTGTACACAAAAAGATGAAATAGACCTGAATGGATACCGACTGAAAACTTTGTACTCAATCATGAACTGTAGTTTTCAGCAAAACCTGCGAATACTATACACTGACCTTGTGTCAGATTTTCGTTTTCGTCTGGTAGGCATTCTTAAAATGAACATAACAGTTCTTTTAAATTATATAGAATCAACGTTTTTACCAATGGTATTTGACAACATTAATATTGGATGATATTGCCTTTTTGCCTGAACATCATAATGTTCGTAAAATTTTTGTACAGTTAGTATTACAGCTTCTCGTAACCTTTTCCCTAAATTATGAAGAATGTCATCTTTTTTCACAAGTTCTCTTAAAATCTGAACCAAATATTCAGAGATCTGCAGCGCATGAGGTATTTTCTATTTAGACCAACAGGTTTCTACTATCTACGTTTCGAGACGGCCTCGTAAGCCTCTTTGGGTCAAGCACTGGCTGAATAGCCCGAAATGGCTATTGGATTAAAACCTAAAAAAAGACATTTCTTTTTAATATGATTGCTTTCCTTTTATCCATCACCGGGTTTTGTTTTCCTTTTTTTTTCTTTGGGCAAAGATTTTATACTTTGAGGCGGAAAACTTGACGCCCAAGGATATTTGTTTCCAATACTTGTGTTCTTTTTTATTTTTCTTCCTTAATTATTGAAAGTGCATTGTGGTTTTCATCTTCAACTTATACTTCCCCTCCTACGCCTTTTTAGGTCTTGCACTGGCTGATGAGAGCTCAAAAAGCTCGAAACGGCCGTCTCAGGGTCTCTGCTCAAAACCCCTAAAAGGCATTTCTTTTCAATAGGATATTTTTTAATTTTGAATTCGTGCAATGATGGATTGATCTGCAATAGTAATTGAACTACGTGGTTTTGCAAACAATCACAGTTTCATTATTTTGCATTGGAAAGAAAGAACTTGAGAACAAAATGTTTTAAAACATGCTGTCTACAGCGAAAATACGTATACACTTCTAACCGTCGTCTCCGAAGAAGGAAAACTGTAAGATAAGAAGCTGAAATTCGAGCAGCAGCTTAAGCTATTAAAAGTTAGTATTTGATCCTACAAGTAAGAAAATGGGAATCATCACAAGTGAAAATAACAAAATCACCATAATACAAAAATTACTTATCTTAGAAAGCTTAAACTTTAATGGTAGATGAATATTACTCAATGGGAATTCCTATCGACTTCGGTTTACATTAGGTCCTTTAGTAGAGGAGTTAAACCAAAAAAAAAGCCTCATTATACGATATCTATTAATCAACAACGATTTATCTGGAGAAGTTGATAAGTGGATAAGTTCCGTCCAACAATGGATATTGTGATCCAGTATTTATTAAATACAAATATTAAAATTATTTTCCATAATAATATGAAGTCATCTATTAAATTTGAATACAGTGTTTTTTAAGCAAACAATTTGATAATCATAAATATTTTGTATTACAGGATCACATGTGTCAAACGAGGATCTGTAATAGATTTTTATTTTGGAAAATTAAAATGTTAAGATATATGTTCTAGTTATTTTATTTCTGTTTCTTTTTATAAAATCTTTACTTGCTCATTGACTACAAAAAGAAAAATGTATTAAAAAAATCTGAATATTGACACATGATATTGAAGATCACTTGAAATAATTGACAAAATGAAATTATCAGCTGTGTTTTAATAATAGCTTATGTAAAGGCAACTGAGCTTAATCTAATATACACTGACGTACCAGAAAAACTGAGACACTTGTCTAGTAATGCGTAGGTCCTCCTTTCGATCGCATTACCTCAGCAACACGACGGGGCATGGACTTCACGAGCTCTTTGAAGTACTGTGTAGATAGTGTACACCTTGCCTCCTCAATAAAGATCCATAATTCTCTAATATTCGCCGGTGGTAGAATCCTGGCACTGATGGCACATAGAACCGTATCTCACGTGTGTTCTAATGGGTTCAAATCCGACGAACGACTGGGCCAACTCATGATGCCAAACTCAGGAATACTTCTCCATTTGTAATTTGGTAACTGCAGATCTGTCCGGTGCCGCATTGTTCTGCAGAAACATCCCGCTCCCTTCTCAATGAATGCACCATATGAACGGGGGCAAACGATCCCGCAAGAATGGTTACGTAGCGTCCGTCGGTCAATGATATCTGCAGATGTATCAGAGATCTTTATACGTGCAAGCTGAAAATCCCTCACGCCTTGGAATGTCCCTTATTGGCATCCGTGATCCATTGCCTCAAGGAGTTTTATCCACACACGTAATCATCCAATCTCCCCGAAGCAGTTGAAACCGCGGCTTGTTGGATGAGGCTACATGTTTCCAGTCGTCTTCGTCCAATGATGGTTTTCACGAGCCCAGAAGAGGCACAGAAACCTGTGCTATCGGGTCAGCAATGGGACCTGAGTGGGCCGACGGTTTCTATACCTCGTAGAAGAAGAGAACGTTATACTGTAGAAAGGCTGATGTTACTTGTGGTTCCAGCAATGAATTGTTCTGTTATCTGCTGCAATGTTGTATACAGTCGGATGTCACAATGCGCTGTCCACGACCGTCCTGAGTTTTTCGTCGGCCGCAGGGGTTTCGCATGCTGGATGTCTTCTGAGAAGTTGGGTAGTCTCAGTACACTTTTGAAATTGTTACAAGTGAAATCAAATTTCCTATTGATTTCGGAGATAGAGTGATCCATCTCCTGCCACCTACTATCACTCCTCGTTCAAACTTACTTAAATCTTGATGCTCTGCCATCATCACTGAGAATTATGTGACAACGGATTGCAGAAATATCCGCCTTTATATCTATTTAAACTGCGGAAGATACCATTTAATGCAGTAATAGCATATACTGGAAACTGAAGAGACTGTCTCAGTTTTTCTGGTACTTCAGTGTATAATATTAGTCTGTTTCAAAGGCGAATTTTAGTTAGCAACCTAAGGCTTTTATCTAAGGCCTTACTAATGAGCATAAGTTTTTATCGACTCCGTACACAAAGAGAAATGGGGGGGGGGGGGGTTTACGAAGGTTTCAGTAAGTGATACCTTTTTGAAATCCTTAAGACTTGTAGAGGTGAGGAAAAACACGAGATCAGATCTGCGGTCACTTTCTGTCTGAGACAATATGGCAGAAAATGCAACATAAACTGAATTAGTTAACTAAATAGTGTCTCATTGCTTCTGCAAAAAACTTAAATAAAAGGCTTTTAAATAAACTTACAGAAAAGAAGCCTCATAAGTCCATGCTTGTGTAAGGTCTTGCATCACCGAAAACCGCCTTTGTTTGTTACTTAATAAAGAGTCCAGAAAAAAACAAAAAAGTAACCTTACCTTGATGATAACAGCATAGTTTAAGATGTTAAATGATCAATTTTGTTTCTTCCAATGAGTTTCTATGATTTTTTTTTCTTATTTTTGGATTGATTTACATTCACTGAAAACTTCTATCAGAATTTACTGCACACTCGGTCAGAGATTTTTGTAGAAATCAAAGTTTCTTTCTAAATTCTTTTAACTGTTGACGAAAAAGCAACAATAGGGTTTATGAATAGAAACTTATCGTGGAATCATGAATTGGGCCGTTCATGAGTTTTGTATACAGTGGTAGAGTTTATTTTACTTATAGGGTCCCTAATAAACAGTTTAAATTAACAAATCATTAGTATTAGGGTGAATTACATAAAATGTTATAAATGAACTGTATCTTAAACAGTTAAAAGAATATGAAGACGATAAAAATAAAAAGGACACGATTCAATATTTTTTCTTTTGTAAATCACTGGAATTTACATAACAATTTAATTTATTTTTATTTCGAAATTCTGATAATGGCTGGATTGACATCTATTTGAACAATATTTTTTTTTCCATTAAGAGCCTAACAGAACAATAGCATTCTGATGATTAACAAATAAGAATGTGATATGCTTTCTGGGAATCAATAACAATCGTTCTGCAATTGATCTCAACACAACAGGTTTTTAAAGTAAGAACAAAGATATACAAGAATAGAAAGATTTCGACTTAGCATTTTTACAAAATATCAGGGTTCGTAGCCCCAATGACATCATCCAAGTTTTCAAAATATGGTTGAAATAAAAAAGAAATCAGCTATAGAGTCAAGTTTATTTTTATACATGGAAATGTAAAAATTCTAGTGCGTTAAAAAAAGAAAGAAAATCATAGCATATCTATGATTTGAGTTTATGATGTTTGCTACTCAAAAATAAATGCTAAATAAAAAAAGGACAGACTTTTCTAATTTGTTTTCTAGAAGTTTCTTGGTAAAAAAAAAATCGTGTCTTTCTTGTCTCGCTTCTAAAAGTGGGAAATTCGTGTTATCTTTTGGAATAAGTGTGAATAACTAAGATCTAAGATCTAAGCAGATTAAAAAATATAGATACATTTAGATATAAGCCTAAACGTAGAATTTAACACTGAAATTGAATTGCGAAATATTTGCAACTTTTTTAAATTGTTGGTTTTCAAACCATAAAATATGGAAAAACAACTGCAAAGGAGAATTGTTCGTTGTATTACGATTATATACTTATATGTAATTCTGAAATTTATGTTACTTTAAATTAATAAAAACTGATTCTTGACAATTGCTATTTGAATTCTCAAATATTAAGAATTAAAATAAAAAAGAATAAAAAATCTGAAGACTAGGCAATCGAGATCACTTATTCTCATTTATATAATTTACACAAAAACAAGAATCAACAAAACATATTAGTGACCTTAAAAAAAATCATTATTATTATTATTAGTATTAGTATTAGTTTTTCTGTTATGAATTTTTTATGCAACTAATTACTTTATCAAAAGAGAATTACATAAAGAAATTGTGACATCAAAACCCATTCTTTAATTTGAAAAAGATTTTATTATTAGAATTACCAAAAAGTTTAACAAATTAAAAAAAAAAAAAATTCCTAACCTTTAAAAGAGTTGAATCCAGAATCTTATTAAATCTCACAACCATCAACATCTAAAAAACTGAACTGTTGCTCAACTTATGATAATTTGTTTTTATTTTCAAACCTTTAAGCTTTATAGACAGCTAATATTTCGTTTTTATTACTAACACCCTTCACTCTTCTTGACAGAAAGTCCTAATATCAACTGTCTTGTGATTCTTGTAATTTTTTGAAATAAAACAACTTGAGATTAAAACAAAATTCAGTCTTATTTATATCACAGATCAATTCCTTGGGAATGCTAGATTAAATGCAAAAGCGAGGAAAAATATTAAATCTAACTGGGACGAATATTTTGAATTTTTTCTTAAATCTTATTTTGTTTTCAAGATTACTAGTAAGACTGTTATTTTCTGTAAATTAAACTTTCAATCTTTCATTTGGTTCTCTTAGGTTCTGTTTGAAATAAATATAAGAAATGAATTAAAAGTAATATATGGCACCAAAGAAATAAAAGTTTATTAAAGGAACTGAGTGAATAGAATTAATAACTGATATTAAAATTACTTATTAAATTACTTACTAGAAGTCACCATTTTCCTTTATTTTATATATTTAATTTCATTCGCTATTAAATTTTGTATTAAATGAAAGTCCTCAAAATTTTGATTTACGCTAAAAATAAAAATAAAGGAAGGAATAAAAAAAATAAAAAATGAAGGAAGGAGGGAGGGTACGACAAGGAAGGAAAAAAAGATCTTCCATAAATGAAAATACTTTTCTCCAGTTTCTAACAATAGGCGATGAAATTTCGCCTACTGTCTTTTTGGAATTAATGATAAAAAGCATTTTAGTTGAGAGATAAATCAACAATTTCATTTTCCTATGTAGCATTAATCATTTTTTTTTCTTTTTTCAAATAATAACATTTTATCATTTAAATAGTAAGGACTTCAAAGCGTAAAGTTATGTTTTTTAAAGGAAAAAAATATTTTTAAAAATTAACTGGTTTTAATCGAAGGTGTAATCCCAAAGAATCACAGCCTTAACCTACTGACTCTGCATCCGAACGTAATCAAGCAAATGCAAAAAGCTACTAAGTAGGCCTACCATATAGTTCGCAAATTTCTACATGGGAACTCAGTTCATTAAAAACCATAGAACATCATAGGACCTTCATCTTGAGAAAGAGAACGTCGATGAGAGATCATATTAAAACCACCAGTCAAAAACTAATAATAATAACAGACCTATCTCATTGATATTGCAGTGCCTATCAGCAAGAACATGCAGAAAACTCACGCAGACAAGATCAGTAAATGCACAGACCTAGCACACGAGCTCCAGAAGGGTGGAGACAGGATCGAGTACGTGTTGTACCCATCGTTCTGTCTGCACTGGTCTGGTGCCTCACACTTTGCACCACAGCCCCAGCACACTAGGACTTCACAAAAAAACTTATGCACAACTCCAGAAGGCTGTGGTACTCAACACAACACGCATAGTTAGGAAATTTGTGGACACAACCACACATCCCTAATCATTCCTGCACACGTCTTTACACTTGGCAATATGTGCTTTGGTCCTTGACCCGCCATGTTGTCTTTGCTGGGGAAACCCAAGGTTTGAAACATACAAACATAATAATAATAATAATAATGTTGTCTTTGCTGGGGAAACCCAAGGTTTGAATCTTTTATATACCGTAGACCTAATAATAATAATAAAAACTGCTGATATTATTCAGATGAATCTCGATGTTCAATTGGAAGTAATTTTAACATTTTTATCCAAACTGAATATTTTTTTGTGTCTGAATCTTTAATTTTACATCAACATAGTGAGAATATTCTCGAAATTGTAATTCTAATTTCTGAAACATTTACAGAAATGCATTGATGATGAAAGTAAGATTAAGAAAATCTCCCCACCTGAAACTCTGAAAGAAACATTAGGAAATAATTCCAACTGAACAAAAATTGTCAAATTAGGAAAATTCCAATTTAGAAGTAAATCAAATTCATTCTATCTAAGTAAAAAAACTTTTAATTTCTGTTGTAATTAGACAAAGTGATTCCAATGTTTATTGCCATTGAATCTTCTTGTATTTGGGTTCCTGTGAAATGGAGCAGGTTTTAAATAAATAAATAATAATAAAAAAAAAAAGCAAAGGAGTCGACAATAATTAAAATTGTAGTTATTTTTTTTTTAGCTTCGCCAACTTAAAAATATGTAAAATTATTTATCCATCAATTCTTTTTTTTTTTTGCCTAAAGCAAACTGACGATCAGCTTTCGTAATTCACAATATTTGAAGATTTCTACTTAAAAAAAACTAAACAAATAAAATAAAAAAAAAGCTAAATGAAAATAAATTAACTACTATTCAATCACAGTAGCATTTGACGTAAATAGATCAAAAATAATGTACAGAAAGGGGGAAAAATGGCATTTATGATGACTGAAATTTTAATAGGTGTAAGTTTTATAAATTACTTTATTTCTTTCAGTATATGATAATTTTTTTTTTTTTTTTTATTCGCTGTTAAATTCTAGTGAATCGAGTTTCATAAAAAATCTTAGGATTTTATGTAATTGTTAGTGATTCCATACACGAAAGTGTAAAAAAAAGGGAAGCTCTTATGTTCATTCTGTCCGTCCGTCACGCTTTCTACAGTCTAAACTACAAGTCGGATAGTTTAAATGAATCCTACCTTATATAACTTTTATGACTTTTAGAAATGGGGAAAAACACGAGTTCTGGTCTCCGGTCACTTTCTGTCTCAGAGAAAGAACCCGAAAATGAAAATGTACCAAAGTGTCTCTTTGGTTGTACACCATGAAACCAGTTTTTAGCTAGGATATTTCTTTAGATAGATATAATATATATATAATAAACATTATTAATGAAACACAACACATTTTCTTTTCTTCTCCATTTGCAATATGTATTTAGAAGCCTGATGAAGCAGAACAAAGCCATTGCCTGCGAAATATTGCAAATGAAGAGGAAAAGAAAATGTGTTGTGTTTCATTAATAATGGGTATTTCTTTGTTTTCAAATGAAGAATAATGGTCTTCTTTTCCTTCATTTTTTATTTCTTTCTTCGTTATTCACTGAGTGATTAGACAATGCGATAAACCAAACGGGGAAGGCTAAAAAGAAAATTAATAGCTGATCTCAGACCCTATATGGCTCAAAATGAAAGTGCTTTCCAGTAACAAGTCAACCTTCCCTGTAGATATTTATTCGGAGTTGGAAAATACATCTTGCACTGTTTGAACTGATAAAAACTTCTTTCATACGACTACTGTAAAAGAAGTGAAAAAAAAAATTCTTAATCTCTGCAACTTCCAACTTACAGCTGTTCTTTAGCAAAAATAAATCCATCTGCGTTCAAAAAAAAAGATTCAATTTGTCTTAGTTCTTTTTTATTATTATCAGTTTGGAAAAATTATTATCTGAAAAAAAATAAGTAAGAGAAAGAAGATCCTTGAATATACCAGGTAGTAAATACTGTGGAAGTTCCGCAGATAATAAAGTTAATTACAGGAAAAATGAACATAGGTGCAATGAGATGAAGAGTTCCTAAACTAAATCATTAAATGTACTAAAAAAGCGACCATTCAACTAAGTTTTATGAGGAATCAATGTTTATTATTTTTTATGAAACTTTTCTTGTTTTTGAAAGATTCGAGTAACTTTTGTCTGTTTATCTGGTTTTTCAAAGATTACATCATTACAACATCTTATTGTCAACGTCATTTGCTACTGCGATGGAGGAGAGTTTTACAATTAGGGCTTTTTTTTAAATGTAAGTCTGTCAATTCCTTTCCTTTTACTACATGTGACTTTATATGTATATATACCTTTTATATTTAAATCAATTTCAAAAGAAACGCAGCTGCACTGCGATGTTTGGCTGAGAAACATGGAATGATCAGTGGGTAGAGAATAAGAGAAAATCAATCAATGAATACAGTTAGGACTGATTTCATTCAACATATTAAATATATTAAATTTTAACATCGAAAAATCACTGCTGCGAAGTACGAATAAACAAATCCTAAAAGTGAATTGTGCAATTATTACCTTTTTTATTTTTTGTACTTATGAAATATTTGAATCTAGTAAACTGCAGAATTAAACCATAACGTTTGCAGCAGTTCGTCCTTCTTTAAAAATATCTTTCTTTAAATATAAAGCCAATCTTCTCATCTTTGTGCTTTCTTTAAGTAGCTGCCATATTTACAAATTACGAAGAATACATGACGTTATAGCTAAAAACAAAGTGGCGCAAAGGACAAAATAAAAACAACAACAACTTATCACAATACATCAGCTTGGCTTCCATTTTGTTTAACAAAAAAAAAAAATAATCATATATCAAGTTTAACAATATTTTGATTAAACATTATTAAATGTAAAACTTAACTTTGTTCATAAATTCAGTGAAAGCGATTTTTTTTTCTTTATCAAAAGCTGAATTTATGTAATCATTCTGTCTGGTTGAAGTTAGAAATGCTGTTTCCTTTCCCTTGGCTTTTAAATATGGTATTCTTTTCTATCAATTACTCCTCGAAGAATTATTAAGAAAATTTTAGAAAAATCTTCTGAAGTTCTTATACTAATTTACTGGGGTTCTTAATTACAGAATTCCTACATTTCATTACCTACATGAAAACCATAACAAAGCAAACTGTTTTAATGTGGATGAAAACAAAAAAAATAGCAGATGAAACAAGAGCTGTTCTCATATTTTACTTCATGAATATGAATAATTGAGAAGTTCTTCTGAAAGATAAAACTAATAATTCTTATAACCTTAGCCTGTAATTTATGTGATTTCAACATGAATCAGAGATTTCCTGCAGCAAATCTGCTAACACGTAATGCTAGCATCAAACAGCCGAATTCAGATCCAACCATAATATTACATGGAAATAAGAACTGCAGTTTCCCTTATAATTTAAATGGAGCTGACTCTCAAAATGTGATAAGATATTTTGATATCTTTTAGCGATCTTTATTGAGACTATTATGCTCATAGTGTTTTCACATCGTCAGGATAAAGATCTACATTAGGAAGACCAATGAGGGGTTTTACAGACACACTCACACGTATACATCTTGAACGTAACTTAAATTAAAAGAACAATATATTCGTGGAGGTCTGAAATTGGACGTTCTGCCATTTTTTTAACAGGCAAAAAAGCACAATGAATTCAGATGCAAGTATTAATAGTTGATAGGCCTAAGTCTTTTGTTTGAATGAAGCATTTAAATAAAGATAATTACATACATCCTGTCAGCATAGTAATTATCAAAACCCCTGATTAACTTAAACAATTTTATCAAATACACAGGCCCTTCATTTCTTAAATATCAGGAGTTTTTTTTATTTATTTATTTATTTTTTTCAAATAGAACAGATTCAAAATTTGAATTTTTTTTTTTTTTTGTCATCTATCTGTTTGGAAAAAGAAGGACGAAATTTCTTCCAAACATCTAGTAAATTAAATGGTTAATTAAAAACAAAATGTTTTTATTCTACCTCATTCTACCTAGTAATTCACCAATATTCTGGGTAAAGATATTGTAACACTGACAGCATCAGTTTTATATATATATATTCCTGTAAGATTTACTGCCCCTAATATCTATTCACTTGCTTCCAGCAATAAAATTTGAATAGAAAAGGTTTGTCCTATTAAAAAGTTATCACCCTACTCGTGATTTTGGAACTAGTAATTTTACTTTTGTTTTTATATTTCTTGAGGAACTACGAAAAAAGGATTTGTAAACCATAATGATTTGTCATTAGAAATAAAAAATCATAATGTAGAAGATTACTTATTTCAATTATAGATATTAACAAACAAGAATATTTGAAGAAAAACCAGCTAATAACTCTTAGCACCAGTTTTGAAGATTGAATAACAAAAGAGTAGTGGAGAACGATGCCTTCCGTTATTTCAACGACGAAACAATTCAGTCTTTCGCGACAAAGGTAAGAGAATAAGATAGATTTGCAAGTACCAATATGATTGTCTTTGCTGAAGTGATTCAAACGTATTCATAGAATTAATTCTCAATTTCTCTGGAAAGCAAATATTTCACTGAATTTATGAACATTTTCCAAAGCAAAGGAAAATGGAAAGATATTTTGTAACTGCCCTTAATCCTTCGCAGACCCCCAGCAATCCATAAGAGATTGTCCCCTTAGAACAAGTCTCAGGGACCACAACAGAGGCTTGGATGCCCCATCCCTGGTTTTCGCCTCGTTATTCAGTTTATGGAATTTTTGTCAGTCAAAAGTGCTAAGTACCAGGAGAATCTCCAGAGCTGGCTTCAGGGGGGTCTGGAGGTCTCGGAGGTGATGGAGGTGTGCAGTTCCTCATAGCCATGACCGGACCGTCTCCAGGGACGGGTTCATAAACAGTTTTGGTGAGGGTGGAGACGACAGGGGGCGCGACCACCACCATCACCGGGTTGTTGTTGGCGGGTGGCACTTTCTCGGGCGCATTCTGAACGTAGATGACGCGGTTATAGGCCCTCCAGCGCCGGCATAGATGCACGTACATCTTGCACTGAATGTACATAAAGACGAGGCCTCCAGTGAAGCCGATGGCCACCACAATCAACTTGGTCCAGAAAGGCCATTCGAGTACTCCCGCCTGGATCTCCTCAGCAGTCCGGTCGATCAGGACGTACAACGACCACACGACACAGGTGATTGCCACCACATGAAACGTCACGGAACACAGGATCTTCCGCCGTTCCATCGGGGACATGTCCAATTTCTCCCACTGAAAATAAAGGAATTTGGAAAGAAATATTAATCTTCAAATTAGCCTATTGTAAAATCTCAAGTTATTTATAAATTTGATAAAAAAAAAAAACAAAAAAACAAACTTGGAATTAGATTACTATTTCCAAGTATTGTTTTTTTAGCTCTAATAATTGACTATGAACTAAGCTTACCAAGCAACATCATTACCGAATTTGGTTAAGAGATACTTCATGATTTATTCCTTGGTCAGTAGATGCTTAATCCAGTTCCTCCCTCAATTCCCAGGTACTATAATATTTTGATCATGTCATAGAGAAAATAGTGATGATGCACCTTATTACAAACATGATTATTATAATGATTGGCAAACCTGTTAAGATAACAAAAACGTGTTTTTTAAAAGGAAACAGTGCATTCGAAGGAATAAAAATAGAATAATTTATTGTTCTTATGATTGCAATGCTTTGTTTCCATGATTTCGTTAAACAATATCTCACAGCTATCCTCTAATTTTTTGCTATTAAGTTTTCTCCTATCCCCAATAAGGATTTCACTTAAAAGTTAATAAATTTTAATGAAATGAGTTATAAACGTTTTTACTTAGTTAAAAAGAAAAAGAAAAAAATATAAATAAAATATATGAAAAGTAATAAAGTAACTTAACGTGTGTAATTTTTTTTAATATTATTAAGTACTGTATAATTATTACGCATTATTTGGTTTGTCCTGATCAAATCCTTTTTCTTTTCAATTTCTTGCAAAGCGGTTTCTTTGTTACTTTTAATTAAATAAATGAACTCACAAAAAAATGGAAGTTTTATGAATTTAGCAAGTTTTAGCTATTCTCCACTGACATTTCAGAATTAAAGTGAGCTACTTTACGAAATCCGACATTTATTCAGAGAAAAAAACCCAATCTCTATTAAAAAAAAAAAAAAAATTGGCAAATATAGTAAACTATAGTAAACTATATCGAGCTTTGATCAGTAAAATAAAACGAAAATAAAGTAAGAACATTGTAGACAATCACCTGGCTATTAAACCCATTTTCGGGAAAGTGGACAGTGACGCGACATTGAAAGGAAAAAGTTTTAAAAATTATTATTAAGTAAAATTATTGTTTTATTATAGGTAAAAATAAAATGATTATTTTATTACACCTAAAATCGCAAAGAACACGAATTTATTAAGAATAACATAAAACGAAAAGAAAGAAAGAACACTGTAGATAATAACCAGGGCCCAGGTCAATCATTAACCTGTGAATGAGTTTTCTTAGCTAAATCGCTTTCTCGCACCCGAAAACTACAGATTCACCCGATTTCAAGATAAGATTTACAAGAATAGCTGGCTTTATAGTTTTTGATTTGATTGATAAATTATAATTACAGAAGTCAATAACTTTGTCGTCATTATTTTTATTTTTATCATTACTTGCTTTAATTTTCTCTTCTGAATAGTATTTTAAAATCACAATAAGATTATTGAAGAACTGCAAAAATGTCACAAAAATTACAACAATTCAAAAATGAATCATTAGCCAGGAAACCTTAAATGCTAAAAAAATAACATTTTATCCAGACAATAAATTTAAGAGATGCCGAATGGTGTAGGCAGGAGATTTCTAGTCTACAATCCCCGTCTTCAATTGTTTGTCAAACTGAATTGAAAAGCTTAATGCAACAGCCACCATTTGGAATTTCCATTTTTAAAGATGAATTGAAAGATACTTTCCAAAGACTAGTTTGGTAAGACATTTGATTTTTCAATAAAAAAAATATTGCCATTCGTAAATGTAATGAACCCCATAGAGATCACAGATGGATACAATCACAGCTCTCTAGATATTGTATACAGAGGGTTGTGTTATAATCCAATATGACGTCACATCACAATGGTCGCTGCTTCTATCGATTGCTATAATAAAAGCAAAACGAAATGAGAAGCCGTGGCTGCTTGACTAAATGAATTTAAGACGAAGAAACCTGATTGCATTGGAAAGACTGGCAATTGACCAACGAGTGGCAGCTTAGTCCATCGATAAGGATTAGAATTCAAAGAATTAGAGGAAGCAATCCTTGAATATTTATGTTCTAAGGAAGCTCTGGACAATTACATTCTTAAAAAAAAAAATATTAAAAAATCATTCCAAGTGATATGCTCTTAATTGGCAATATCAAATGATAGCGTCAAAATAACGTCTAGAACAGTTTTTATTAGAAGCCTTCAATTTATTTGTATTAAATTAAATTAAATTATTTAACAACTAGCCGGGTACCGTCGCTTCGCTCCGAAACCCTTGCATATACAGCATTAAATAACAAAACTTTATTTATTTAGTAAATTAATATTGAGATCGGAGAATATACGACGTCCCAGCCCGTTGTGGCCTTCTCCGCTTAACTCAGGTGTATTGCGGGTTGGCGCCACACACCTGGGGTTGCGCCACACACATTTTTGCATGTATCTTGAAACGCAGAAACGTTTGTGAATGACTGATATATTGTTCGATAGAACTTTCAAATACCAACATTTTCTCAATATAATGTTCTCTTCCAACTTTTATACTTTTCGTTTAAATTGAGAAAAAGTCAAAATTTGACCCTTTAAAAGGCGACATCTTGGAAACCCGAAAAGTTTTTCCAAAGATTTTTGTAGCATTTTGTTTGTCTTAAAAAAGATCTATATTTTATCCATTTGCATGACCAATCTATCTCTTATAGTTTGGTCACAAAATTGGAAACACTTAAAGTCTTTTAACAGAATGACAGATAGAATAATGTTTTTATAATATATAATACATAATTTATGCCTGATTTTATGTTACATTGATCAGGCATAAATTATCCAAGTACCTTTCATTATCTTAGTTTCTATGAGCATTTCAATAGTGAATAATAAATAGTAGCTTAAGGAACCGATTATTGTAGGACGAAAGGCAAATCATCAAAACCTTATGTAAAGAACTTGAAAAAATATAAATCAAAACTTTCAATTCAAGATTTTTAAACCCCCCTAACAAATAAAAATTCTTAAGGAAAACCTGTGGACTGTAATTTTAAATGCCGCTTTTTATTCCAAAGTAATTTTCAGTCACATATTTTAGGATGTGATGTTTGCCTTTCTGTTAATAATAAGAAAGAAAACCTTACATTTCTGAACGGCTTGATCTTAGTTTGCATGATGAACTCGAACTTGCACAGCTCACAACTTTTGATGTCTGAGCTTTTAATCCATTGCTGCAGACACTGCTGATGAACGAAACGCAGACTTCCCGCACAATAACAGGGGGCAATAAGAGGAACATCATTATCCCCTTCGCAGTGGCAGATCCTAAATACAGAGAGACAAACGATTACTTTTGATAACTACAGTTTTGAGAAGGAATGTCATGGAATCATCTATACTTAATTTAAAACTCTTATTCAAGACTTCTTTTTATTAGCCACAAAGTAATTCAAATTCAAAATGGTTTAAAATACAGATAAAAACTGCAAATGTTAATTTAAGGAAACAAAATGAATGGCATATTTATGTAGTTCAAAATTTGCAAAAATTGTTGCTATTACTAAACTGAAGAAAGTACTATACTAAGAAGCAAACTGAAGAAAAACTCTGTTCTAAAAATATCAGATGTAAATTAATATGATTAAAAAATTAACAAAAAAAAAATACTAGAAGAGATCCAACAACTGAATGAGGCAGCTTAGTGCATCCAAAAGAAAGAACATATCTTTTTAAACAACTACCCTGCTATTTTCTTAATTCGCATATCCTTAACAAATTGAACTGATTTAGAATTTATTGTTAGATATGAGACTGAAATTCCAAAATATCTATTGAAGTTCCACTAAACAGGCGGTATTGTCTGTAATTGGATGTGAATATTATAAGTATGAAGCTGTAGGTTTTCATTTTAAAAACGGTATCATCTACTTACTGTGGATAATTATTCTGTAATGGTAGATTACCCCTAAAACAATATGAAATAAAGTGACGTTGTTCATTTTTTTTCTTTTTCCTTCAAATGCTGTGTAAACACATTCCAATATACCGGGAGGTTATAATTAAACTGGCAGTATAAACACCGAAGTATCTATTCAACGGATCACAACGAAAATTGGTTGCACAAACATGGTACTTTATAAAAACATGGGAAGAGAATTTGCGAATAAAAAAAACAATAGTTATTTTGAGTGCCATCAGGTGATGTTGAGACAAAAAAAAAAAAAAGAAAATAACAACTTGAACATAATCTTTAATTGAAGTCAAGAAGCTCAATGTGTGAACCGATTGTATGCAAAATATGCTGAAACGTAATGTAGCATGGTCCACAATTGCTTGAAGCATATCTCGGGAAAAGTTACAACATGTGTGCTACTCTTGCCTTCAGTTCAGCAACCGATTCAACATTGCCTTGGGAAACTTGGATTTTCAAATAGCCTCATAACCAAAAATTCCCATAGGCTGAGGTCGGGAGATGGTGGTGGCCTTGCATTTGAAAACTTTCAAGAAATTACTTTGTCCTCACCAAAGGTGATGCGCAACAATTGCATAGCCGTACGTGAAATATGGAGTGACAGTATAAAAAAATTATAATAACTTCAAGTAAAGAAATTCTAGGAAGGAAAGTTCAGAAAAGATTTGAAGGTTGGTTTAGTAAGGACTGTAAAGATGCTACAGATAAGAAGAACGAAGCATAAAAAAAAATAATGATCCAAAGAATAAGCACAAGAGCTATGAACGAGAAATACAGACAAGAATGTAGAAAGCTTATCAACAAGTACACCATATAGACCAGTCATCTACTTATGTTTATTAGATGAGATGTCCTTATTGAAAGCGAGCACAAGTTGGACAGATGGTTGAAATACTTTAAAATCCTCCTAGAAGGTAATGACATAGAGGAAATTCGAAGACGATGATAGACTAATAGAAGAAGAACATGATCTGAATACTGAGGGATATGAACTCAACTAAAACGGAATTAGCTGAGGCCATAAATAAGTTAAATAACAATAAAGCCCTAGATGACATCCCTGTAGAAGTTATAAAGAGTGGAGGATTCACTTTACTACACCATACGCATGAACTCATGATTGAATCAATGAAAAAAATGCCACAGGAATGGTACACTGAAATGCCCATTACACAAGAAAGGGGTTTTCGATCAGGGAAGTCCACAAGTAATCAGATTCAATATCAAGCAATGCTGGAGGAAATGGTGAATATAACCACGATTCATATAACCTTTTTATTGATTTTTGCACTATGATTCAGCTATGATTCAAATAGACAATTATTCTGGGGTTAGCAATTGGAGGTCAATTGTCCAGAATAGGATCAAACGGAGGCAACTCATAAAAGAAGCCAAGACTCGACTCGACAATTGTAGAGCAATTGATGATGATGATGATGATGATGGAGAAGATCTGTGTAACGTGGTCCATTCACCGATTGACATACTAGGCCTAGAGGCGTGTTCTCCTCAAAGAAAAATGGTCCAATTATAAAGTTTGCGGTTAATCCACATCACAGTTGCTTAGTCGAAGTGTAGGAGCTTACCAAGCACAGCATTCCGACGTGTCGAACCCCATATTCGGCAGTTATGCGTATTCACTGCTCATTTGTAGGGAAAATGCACCTCAGCAGTCCCTAAGACTTATTGAAGTTCACATGTAGTCGAGCTGCATCGTCGCCAGAAATCGCAAAGCGTAGCTGGTGAGCTATTCAGGATCAAGTGCAGCTCCTGCATCCTCTGAATTTTATAGGGATGCCATTACAGGGTGGACCGTAGGATTTTACGGATAATTGACCACTAAGCTTGTAATTGCCGACATATGTGTCCGGCATTAACTATGAGTAGCTCCGAATGCGACTGGATTTAGTGCAATAGTAAGTGCGACGTCTTCCACAATGCTTTCTGCAACAGGCTGGCGAATTCTACCTGGAGCTACACCTACCTCGCCAATTTCTTCGAATTTCTTTACAATGTCCATTTAGCGACAAAGATATTTTCTTTATTTCTTTCAAATGACGATATTGGCATAATAAGTAATTGGCGTATTACTGCCTTTTTAGTAAGTGTTTCACCAGCAAAGCTTGGTCCTTCTTGCATATACCCATGGTTAGTTCTAGCGATTACAGGAAGACATCACGTAGTCTATCATTAGCTGCAATGTCACGAGAAATTAGCAGGCACTAACACATCTTTTTGAGCACTAACGCCACCTGGTGGCATTCGAAATAACTATTTTTTTCCCGCAAATTCTCTTCCCCATGTTCTTATTAAGGTATCAATTTTCCTTGTGATCCTCGACTAGATCCTTCTCTACATCGCTCTCTGAGTATAGTCAGTTTAATTATAACCAACCGATATTTCTGATCTTAATTTTCTTCCAGAAAAAGAATTAAAGAACGTCGCTTATTTTTTTTTTTGTAACTCGTTCCAAAAGTAAATGAAATGCATCATAATTTCCTTACTCAGAAATCAATGCTACATAAATCATTAACAAGTTTAAAAATGCTGTACTCAGACATTCGTGAATTACTGGGTTGCTGAATCATTTTGAATGAGATCATCTTTAATTTTACTTTAATCCAAGATGGCTCTACAAGAATGGATTTCATAGGGTCATGGTGTTTTAAATTTAATATCTTCTGTTTGATCAGTTAACTTGGCTCTTTTTTGGGTAGGGTTTGATTTGCTACAAAATGAACTTCTGCATCACAGCGAAGAATTTGGTTCGTTAACCAAATTAAAAATAAAAACAAAAACAGCTTCTGTGGTCAAATGGACGCCTAATAAAAATAGTTGTGATGTTGTTTCACAATAATAATTTCACATTGAAATTTTTTCTGAGCTTTCTTTAATTTTATCCAATATATCATCATAGGAAAGCGCAGTGGTGCCTCAAAGGAAAATATACATAATGAAAAAAATCACTAATGAGAAATTAGTGAGAAAATTCATGTGCCAGCAGTTCGCAGGCATTAAGGATTTCTTTTATAGCATAAAATTCAAACTGCGCTTTCCGACGTTCATTCACGTTAGCCTCAGTACTGAGACCTCGTTGTTTACTGGTGACTTCTCCTGGCTGATGATCGCCAAAGAGCGTGAAACAGCTGTTCCAGGATGTCACGTGTAAATAATTTGGTCTCTCCCATTGTTATTTACATGATCATAGGATTCAACTTTTAAGCGATCATTTAGTGGGATAGAAAATCAAGTCATTCCTATGACTAACGAGAAACGTTTGGTAGGTAAGTATTTGCGATTCCAATAAATATTCTTCTTTTTCAAAGGATTTGTTTCATTTAAAAAAACGTCCATACTTCTCATATTTTACTGAAAGTAATGATTTTAAAATGTAAAGTGAAGAAACAACGGCTACCATATTATGCTTAAATGGGATTAATATGTGAAAATAAAAGCAAAACGAGATGTTGTGAACTATAAATTGATATTATCATCATTATTATTTTTCTTTATAAGAATATTTGAACGTATAAAAACTCAAGATATCAAAGCTACAGTAATCAGCAGTAAATTTTTAATAGTAAAATTTCGTTTTCCACGTGCACTGTCAGATATTGCATGTTGATGAATTTTCTATCATTTTTTTTTTTTTTTTGCATGGCTTTGAACTGTGTTACAATGCAATGCAATAGCTTAATTGTTTAATATTTGCTTAAAGAATTACTTTTGCACTGAAACAGGAAATAAAAATATGTAAAGAATTAAAAAAATTAAAAGCTAATTTTCTATAGATTATATGAGTTTAAAAACGCTGAGGAAAATAAATAATGATAGTTATGATGTACGACTTCATTACCAAATTAAGTTTATTCATGAGTTATAATATTTGAAATGCTAATGCGAATATTATTTTTTTTAATGCTAGATTGCTGCATGATAAAATTACGCATTCCACGATAAATTATTCTGCGAGATAAAGCATGATACCAAAATTTGTTATAATTACAAGAAATGACACCAACCTGCAAATGTCGTGTCCCACGGACATAGTGGATGCTTGCGATGAACATCTGTCCAGAGGAACGAAGTTGTTACCATGGAACATCTCCTACAATCAGAGAGAGAGAGAGAAATTAAAACTCACAAATCGCATTCAGTGCGAAATTCAAAATAAAAGCTCAACATACAATGGTTGGTTTGGTGTCGACGACGGATGTGACTCCGCTTCCTATCGAGAGAATAAAGCGTGATTCCTAAAGTCAAGTGATTCGTATCAATGGACTAGAAAGCACTAATAGAACCTCAGACAGAAAATATAGTTATTAACATAGAGCGTATGATTTACGCGGGAAAAGCTGATGAATTGATTCCTTAAAACTTCCTATCCCCGTAATTTAGAATTTCGATAAAAGGCCATATAATCATCAACTGGGCTATTCTGTAAAAAAAGCTTTTCCCTATTGTAGTTTTCAGGAAATTCTTTTTAAACTTAAATCCCATTTCACGGAAGGTTTCAGCATTTCCTTATGATTAACCGAACGAAAACGATTATAAGTGCAGTTAACACTAATTTACAATGTTTTGTTTATGCAATCTTTTAAAAAAATAAGATACCTATAAATTTTTGATTTTTTCATTAATAATCTTTGAAAAAAAGTAGTAATCATATAAAGTTAATGTACTCCCGTTCTGAACAATGGACTAAATTGAGGTCGGATAATCAGCCCGACGCCTGTCCGCCTTTAACCCCTAGAAAGAAACCAGGTTTCCATTCTTCAGAGGGCTGGGAGGACCCTAGGATACGTCTGAAGGAGAATTCAGAGCTCCGAACTTCGTCTGATTCAATGGGGCTCCTCCAGGCTCAGTCAAGCATGTTACGACTTGCCTGCGTGTAATCATATAATAAAATCTAAATTGAGATGTCAACGAAATAAACATGTTTTATTTCTCTTGACAGCATTTATTTATTTATTTTATTTATTTTAACTATCTACTGCAATGGATGCTTTTCTTAAGAATCCTATCCACTGTTCAACTGTTGAAAAGTGTACTGTATTTTTGAACAACAAAATACTTTCTGGTCTTACTATCTGGACTCATTAGCTTAATTTTAAGAGCACTAAATAGAATCCTAAACTTTATAAGCACAATAGCCTAAATTACAGTTAAAAGTTCTTTAAATTGATACTAAAGAATATTGCACTGTTTTGACCTGATTTTTTAAAGATCTATAAACTACTTTGTTGTTGACTAAACTTTTTGAGCATGTAATTTAAGTAGTCTAAGTTTTATGATCACAAAGTTTCATTAAAATACTGAAAATTACAAAAAAAATAGCAATATATGCCTTACTATTGTTCCCATTTCCTTCACGCTGATCTGTGTGAAGGAAATGTAAACAATAATAAGGAATATATTGCTTTTTTTTTTTTTCTTTTTTTTTGCTTGGTTATGGTAATTTTTGCTTATAGAGCTAGGGTTTCCTCTTGTTTTCACTTTATTTTAGACCTATTCTATAAAACTGATTAAATACCATGAAATATCCTCTTCTCATTAGCCGCTAGAGATCCTCGAGCACCGAAAGTCAGACAAGGAAGATCTTTCGTTTTTAAGATCGTTTATCTTCGATAGATAAGTTTAGAAAGAAACAAAAATCCCTTACAACTGGATTCCAAGTAAGATCTTTCATAATTATATTTTAATCATCCTTAGAAGGATTATGTAATAATAGAATTTGTCATCAATTCCAGGTTTTGGGACGTTCAAGTATTACGTAAGCATTAAAGGAGGGGGGGTCAAGCTTTGCTTATTTTTCTAACAAGGGGGCGGGGGGGTGATCAGAACAATGCTTACGTAAGACAGACAATCACGCACGCGAGAGAGTGCGCTGCGCGAGATAATCTTCTTCCTCAGGTGTATTTCATGTGTACTTTTATATTTAATTTGTTACATTTTAATCCAAGAGTGAATATCTTGTAATTTGACTGTTTTAATTGATTGTTGAGTGGTATTTACTGTTAATAATTTGACAAATTCTACGTAAGCATATGATGGGGTGGGGAGGTCGGGCTTATTTTTGCTTGCAAGGGGGGAGGTGGGTCTAAAAATGACTACAAATTGTTTACTTACACTTCAACTGCCCTTTTATTGTCAAATATTTTATTAACTGTCATTAACTGCGCTAGCTGGAATTTTGTCATTATTAGACTAACCAATAACAGAGTAAGAATAATTCAAAATTCTATTCTTTTAACCAATAAAAGTAATTTTTGTTTAATGTGTTACATTAAAACTAAATTTAGGCTAAAAACTTAATCTGAGGGCTGTGTATCTCACCCTATTTAAGTCAAACCAGATTAAACTATTAGAAACATTTCTTGACAACATACACAGTAGGAAACAGATGTCGGACGGATAGCAATGGAATAGAAAATTGTTCACTTTCCCTTTTTCCACATCTAAATCAAGCCTGAAGCTTCATGGTAACAACTGATAATTTTACAATCTCTTGATACCAGGGTAATAGTTAAGAAAATTTAATGTTAGACAAGGTTTTTCAATACTAAGATGTAGTGGTTCAAAGCAATGTTATGACATTAAAATTTTCCTTCGATACATAAATCTTTTCTAAATATATTTCTGAAAGCCGTAAGAAAACAAAAGTATCAAAATAAACTAAACAACCTAAATATGAATAATTGATAATATTAAGCTTATGTCTTGTGTGAATTACATAAAAATAAGAGTTCGCGTAATTGTTACTTGTACCAGTAAATACATTATTACAATTGCTGACAGCTTTTCGTAATACGCTCATTGTCATACTGAGAATTGAATTGTGACTTATACTATATCCTGTGGTAAAACAATGTCACTGTTTCAAAATGTGCAATTCACGTGCAATAATGTCTTCAACTGAGATTCCCAATAATGAAGGATTGTCTGTGACGTCATACAACTTAGTTTGTAGTTTGTATGAGACGTTTAAATAATTCGATTCCAACTTTTGTTATCTTATTTTTTTTCTATCGGGAAAGAGAAGCAACTCAATTCCTGGCTTGGTCTATCTATAGACGATGGACCTCGTTAAAAAAAAGGTTAGTATTTGAATTTATTAACAGCAACAAACGTAGACTTACCTTTCTGCGTTTTTTATTTTGCACCAAACTAAAGAGTAAATAAAGTTAATGGTTTACTCTGTTCATGGTTTAGATCAATATAAAGGGGATTACTATAAAACTTAAATTGTGAAAACTTCAACTTGATATACACATAATCAAATTAACATTTAATTTTCACGTCTTCTGCAGACTTCTGTTTTGTTTGTTCATATTTTTACCCCCCCACGAATGATTTTAAAAAAATTGTATCTCAGTCGAAGTCCTTAACATGTGTTAAAACTAGTAGTTAGTGCGAAGTTTCAATGTAAATTCCTCATGAATTAAGAATCAATTATTTTCTCGTCAAGTTTTTTCCGATAAATAACTTTGATATTGAATTACTGATTTTTTTTTTTTTTTACGAATGACTATGTTGTGATTGATCAGAGAAGTAAAATAGGCTACATTACATTTTGTGTTCAATATGAGCTTGATTTGAGGGGATGATGTTGTGAACCGAGGAGATTTCTGATTCTTGAAAATGTTTTTCTGTTTGCCTCTACAAGAAGGAGAATTCTTTACAATAAAAAAAAAAAAAATAAGAAACCTTTATTTGGAAAAATTTCTCAATGAGTTTTAGCTGAATCTTGCATTGACAAATTGCGGGTTAAATACAGATTCTATCTCAAAATAAAAGATTTGGGAGCACTTTCTTTTAAAAGATTTAAGTCATTGAAATGATGAATAAATGAAACAAAACTGATAACTGCTGAAGGCGCATTAACAATAGCTAACTAACAAGAAGCATTTCTAAAGTTAAACTGTACCGCAACAGGTCATGCAGGTCCTGGATGCGCGAGAGGTGTAGGCTCCCAGTGATTCTCGACCAACAGGACTAATTGAATTGAATAGTGAGTCGACGCCTTTAACATCCGAGTAAGAAACTCGATACACATTTGACAGAGGGTTGTATTTCTAAATTCATAATGAAATTATTAACGCTACCATAAACCAACAGTGGACATATTACATCTTATCAACACCCCGCTCCCCACCCTCAAAAAAAAAAAAAAAACAAGACATTAATCTCTCTCTCTACTTCTCCCGCAGTTACAATTTTTGGAAAGAGGTACACATTATATTGGAACAGTCACCGCTGAGAAATGCATACATTGAGTGGCCACTGTATTAGAGACACGACATTAATAACGAGCTTTGATCACAGTCGTAATTCTTCTTGGCATAGATTCTACAAGGTGTTGGAACTGTTCCTGCGGAATATTGGCCCATGCTGACAGAACAGCAGCCCTTAGTTGTGACACTGGATTGTGACGTTTCTAAGCTTCAAATGGATCTTTCCATTTCGTCCACAAATGCTCGGTGTGGTAGAGATCAGGTGACTGAGGCTCCCAATGAAGCAAGTGGAAATCAGAGTCATGTTCACTGAACCAATCAGAGACCAATCGAGCACAGTGATTAGGTGCATTATATTGAAAGTGACCATCTGCGTCGGGGAGCACTGTAGCCATAAACGGATGCATCTGGTCGGCAACAATGTTGAAGTAGCCTGTGGCATTAACAGATATATCCAGGGATTATTAGGGGACCAAGTGTGTCCCAGGAGAACATTCCGCAGACCGTTATTCCACCGCCATCCGCTTGCAGGATTGTCACTTGGCAAGACTTGGATTCGATCTGCCTGCGCCATATTCACATCCTGTCAACAGCATGGTGGTGAAGGAACCGAGACTCGTCGGATCAAGCAATCTTTTTCCATTCAATTTCGATGCTTCTGGACCCATGGCAGGTGTGCTTTTCTGTTTTTCTGTGAAAGCAAAAGCACCATTGCTGATCCCCTGCTGCTAAAACCAATCAGGGACAAGGTTCGTCGTGTTGTGCGCTTGGATATGCGTTTTGGTGCACCTAAGTTCCACTCAGCTACAATCTGTCGTGTTGTTGTCCCTCTATCGCCGTAAACGATTCGTGTCAGTCGTCAATTACCTTTTTCATCCACAAACCTTTTCCGTACACAGTTGCGCTTACTGCTTGAAGGTTTTTGGCCTAACTGCCACTCTCCGAACATCTGCGATATTATTGTACGAGAAAAGCCGAGGATCTTCACAGTTACCGGAACCGGATCTGCCACGATCATTCGTCGTTCGAAGTCGTTTAAATCTTTTGTGTTCCGGCGAACTGTAAAGATATACAGTTCCCTTGAACCGAGCATGCGTTTTGTACGTCACTGTGCGTCACTACCGGACCCGTCCAAGTAAGAGTGAGGGGTGTGTCTCATAAAGTGGACACTCAGTGTACATAAATGCACACATAAATGTATTGAATTCCAGTGTTACTGAGATCGAAAATAAATTGCAAATTAATTTATAAATTTATAAATTTTATAAAATATAAATTTATAAAATTAATTTATAAAATTTTCTAATTTAAACTAATTATAGTGAAAGAAGAATTTATTAGGAAACATTTTCGATAATTTATACCAATGCTTTTTGAACTTATCGAGATTGAAAAAAGCAAAATATCAAATTAATTAAACTGGAAGTAAAGGCTGTGATAAATCCTTATTTCAGTAAATACGCAGATAGTCATCATTACTTTAATATGATCTAAAAGAATGCTTAAATTAGTAGTAATTTGATCTCATGAAAATTCTTACATTATTAGAATTAAACGAAATGCCATCTAAATAGAAATCCGAATCTTAGATTTAATCAATTTCTTTTAGTTAGAAATGTGATCCAGTGGTCGAAAAGGAAATTACACGGAGAAAGTACTCTCAATACAACATTAAGTTTCCGACTAAATTACCTCTTGAGCACGAATGAATTTTAATTTAGCTGATGAATGATAATGACTGCACTTCGATAGAAAAATAGTTACTTAGTAAATTTTGAATGCTCTTTGGATGCTTTATTTTTATATATATATTTTGTACAAATCACATTTTCTTCCTTATTTTTTTTTCTTTATTTGATAGTCATTTTTATTACAATTTCAATTGATAGCAAGCATTAAAGACTACCATTGCAAAACAGTTTGATCCTCGATTTGGATGTTTGAGAATTTCAGCTGCCAAAATGGATTTCAATCGAGTTTTGGTGTTTGGTTTAATATTAGATGATTTTTTAAACACGGCGTCTTCCTTTTTTTTTTTTTTTTTTAATGTGCATCAGTCCTAATAGGTATTTCTAAAAGAGAAATACCTGTGGTAAAGGTACTGAAAATTACATTTCATATCAATATTGCACCATTCGCTGAATAAATAGAGAAAGAATGGAAAAATAAAAAGTGAAAGAAAAAATCACTATCTCACATCCAAAATATTAAAAAATTCGAACAATCTATTATTTTAGTTTACTTTCATTTTAGATTAAGTTTTTTTCTTTGAATTGTAACTTTTTTTCTTGTAATCCAGTTTGAGGAGACCGTTAAGAGGTTCATGGTTCGTCGGTAGCATCATTGCATTAGGATGCCTCGAGGCACGTCGGCTGCCGAATGGTCGAGATCCAGTGGCAGTTCGACGATCAGAAACA
Source organism: Thereuonema tuberculata (assembly GCA_023159025.1). NCBI lineage: Eukaryota > Metazoa > Arthropoda > Chilopoda > Scutigeromorpha > Scutigeridae > Thereuonema > Thereuonema tuberculata. The sequence goes on from JAFIDM010006943.1 coordinate 5,898,655, forward strand.
AAATTGTCAGCAAACCGGTAGATAGGGAGTTTCGCCAGCTTCTCGATTCATTTCGTAAAATGGGAACCATGACGGATGTTGTGGTAATCAGCGAAGACAATACTAAATTTCCCGCCCATAAATTGGTGCTGATGGGCGCTAGCCGTTACTTCCGGGATCTGTTTATGAATTGCAAAGTGACGCCTTTTAATACTGTCAGGTGAGTAGAAAAGGTTTTATTTAACTGAAATTTCCAAATAGATATAAAAGATTCTTGAATTTTTTGTTCTGACGTCAATCCTCAGCTGATAATTAATTAACACCTTATAATTTTAATTGTATGCTTTCTTCATTGGCGAATCGAGGGATGGTTAGGGTTGATCTCTCTGTCCTTTCATCTGAAAATGGAAGAAATGGAGAATTTTTGGATCCATTTTTTTGGTTGAAAAGTCATCGTTCTTCTGGCTATCTTATCTATATCAGCAGCACTATCAACTACTACAAGAAAATTAGTAAAGGGAGCCTACGTTGACGTATGTTAACCGTAATTCAAACATTAAAATTTCAGCTTTCTAGAATAAAAAGATTATTTTATTGCAATCACAAAAAAGACAGACCATATTTATTTCAATGTGAATTTATCCGGGGATAGATGACATCAGAATTATGGGTTACTATGATTAGTAAGTAGGATACAATTTGGAATCCTAGAAATGGACAGTAGGCCTAACTCCAGTAGAGCAGGAACAAATACAAATATTTATCAAGTTTTTGTATATTTATGGTTATTATTTCTTTTCTTAATATAAAATATTAGCAATCTCTGTTTGCGAGAGCAGGTTTTTACTAACACAATGCCAATTGATCCATATCAAAACAGATTCTGTCTTTCGGACAAACTTTTGACAGGAATTGAATTAGTAATATTCAAAAGAGAATTGAATGGAATATTTATATCAAAAGTTAGATCCACATCACTACATTTCGTCGTTTAGATTCATATCTCATTATCATAAGATCAAAGCAGTGGTCTTCTTCAGCTGTGAAAACAAATTAATGGCGAAGTAACCGATCAGTTAAGGCTAGCAAACGTTTATTCTCTTCTTTGAAAACCGAAGTTTTATTAACATGAAAGATCAAAATATTTTACTCTGTTTAATCGACGATTTAACGTTTCAAAATTAAACATGATAATCTTACATCTTACTGTAATTTTTTTTTAATTCTCTTAAAAAAATAAATAATTAAATAAACCGTGTAAAATAAACCATCTATCCATAAATAGATATTACGATATGCGCCAAAATAAACGACACTGAACGTCACAAGTCGTTGTTGCTCAGGCGCACCATGTGATGACCTCATCGAACGTCGTCATGGAAACGTAACACTATGGTTTTGTTGGTTGAAGCTTCATAGAAATTCAAATGATGCTACACAACAGAGGAAAACATTTTTATTGTGGGGCATTATTTTCTGTCATACGGAGATGGACGTTAAATGATCCAAGTTTGCTATTCGTTGGAAATGCGTTTCGAGACCGATTTCAAAACCACCATCCACAAACATGATTTTAAATGTCATAATTAAAAAAATTCGTTCGACACAGCCTTCGTTCGGCTGCACCGGATGTAATGCAAAGGCTACAATGTCCAGCTACAGTGATAACAAATGCGAATCGAGGAAGGCTCCTGTAACGAAGTATCCTTAAGAATGAATCTTAGTCAAACACCTACGAGATGACTATTCAACGAAATTGGTGGGTTTGCCTATAAGATACAGACTGGACAATGTCTGAGCAACGAGGACGCGAGAATCGCTTACTGTCTGACGATATTAGCGCTGGCGTACGATGATGAAGTTTTCCTGTCAAATGTCTGGTCTTCTGATGAAAGCCATAATCATTTGAATGGATTTATCAATCGACAGACAACCCATTTTCTGGGATTTGAACGGCCAGACATCATTGTGGAGAAACCTCTCCTTAGTGAGCGTGTAACAATATGGTGTTTGGTGTCTGTAAACGGCATTTTGTTGAGGATGATCATGGCAATCGTGTGACTGTGAACCAGTGCGATACAGAGGATACATTCTCACACCATTTCATCAGATTCTGGCGTGCAAGTGGCTTGCCACATGGCGAGGGACACGCTTCAGTTGCTTCATGCGAATTTTGGTAATCGCGTCATTTCCGCGTGGAATAGCCTTCCCACATACGTCTCATTCACCTGATCTTACACCAACGGACGCTTACTTTGAGGTTTGCTTAAGGAAGCCATTTTCCGAGAGAACCCACCGGAAAACATTGGTGACTTACGTCAAAAGTTTGCGACATGCGTCAGAGGAATGAAGCAACCTTTCTTCAGGGACATGTTTGAGATCACGTGAGCGTTACGAGTACTGGCTGCAACGCAACGGACAGCATATCGAACACGTGCTATGCCTCAGAAAACATGGAGATTGATTTTCATGTATCCCAAGCTTCATGTACTGTATGTCACATAAACTTTATTTTGTACAGAAATATTTCAGTAGGCGTTTGTTTTGGCGCATACTGTACTATCTCCCTTCTTAACATATTACAAAGGTGATTTAAGATAAAAGATTAATCTCACCTTTAATCCCACGGGGGAAAAAAACCCGTTATCTATTCTTTAGAGGGTTGGATGGTCTTCAAGAAATATTTTTTTTCCCTATGACAAAATTCCAATACGAAGTAATAAAATGAACGTTGACAAGTAAAAACGATTATTATGCTTTAAACTTGTTACTGTCTTGTTATTATTATTATTTAAGACCGAAATCGGATATCCCTAAGATGCACTGTTAAGATATTTGAGGAACATTTTTGAAAGAGAAAATTTTATATGAATAATAAAATTACATTCTTTTTATGGCCAGACACTTAGATTGTTTCAACTCTTAGAAATATAAAAAGGAATCTTCGCTCACCTCATATCTTCATTTGTGATATTCCAAACAGTAAATTAAAGTTAATTCTGTTCTTTAAAACTTCATTGGGTTTTCAAATATCTTATCTGAGGAACAAAAGTTGCACTAAAATAAAAGCTTTGTGAATTAAACTTCAACTTAATAAAATACTTTTAATTAAAAAAACTTCCCTGGGCTTTTTTTCTTAAAACTTCAAATGAAGAAACTGCGTATACTAGAAATGGAAATGCTTGTAATTGAAAATATTTCTTTTGATTGCAAGAAAATACTTTCCTCGTTCTAGTGAAGTACCTGTTTATTTGTTGTTATTTTAAACGCAAAACAATATTAAAAATTAAATATTTGGAAAAGGAGATTTCAGATCATGTAATTCTTCTCAATTTCATTTCATTCCAAGCCAAAAAGCAGGCGTTCATTTATTCGGACTCAACAAACTACCAAGTCTTTACTAAAACTAAATAATATAATAATAAATAATAATTATTGTTTTCAGCTTCAAACTCTCTTGATTACTTACGATATTTTTATTTCAAAGATTTTCTGAGAAAATGAATGGCAGAATTAGGAAAGAAGCAAACGTAAATACATAGAAGACCCCAGATGGGAAATCCCTCTTCTAAACCAATTCTATTTAGATTCTTATTATCTTAGGATTCCAAAAGTAGAAACTAATTAACACAACGTCGCAAGAAAGATAAGTTACTTAATGTTTTCAAACTATAAATGGGTCAAATAGGAACAATGATTGTGGTATTTTTTTTTCCATGCTTTCTGCTTGACCCTTATTCATATTGGCTGTTCTGTTACATCTAAAGATGTCAAATACTGAGGTGTTATTTATTTCTCTGAAAGCACAACGAAACCATTAACAAAACATTTACCCAAATTTAATTCTACCCTTAACATTTCATGTTTCTCAATGTAAGCAAATAATGAGACTATATTAAGAGCTAATTGCGTCTGGGTCTAAGTCTTCGTGAACTGATAAATTTAATCGGGATTTTGGATAATTTTAAAAATTGCAGCTATTCTAAAGATGTGCAATAAACAAGTTTTTATCACAGTTTCCACATCCAACTCACAAAATAAAAATACAAATATAGTTACAATTAAAATGAGTCCAGACTAGTTGCGTCCAGACACTGAAGATGAACTGCCAGCAAGACGCAACTAGTCTGGACTCATTTTAATTGTAACTATATTTTTATTTTTATTATATGTGTTGGATGGGAAAACTGTGATAAACTTGTATATACACACGTTAAAGAACTCTTCAAACAAGTTTTTAATTTTCGCAAGTTACAGAAAAATAAACCTATTTGACTTGATTTGGAAAGTAATGGATGCCTTTGATTTTGTTTCAGTATGATCGGAGCAGAATCGTGCATCGTAGGAGATCTTATTAGATTCTGTTACACTGGTGAAGTGAAGATGAGTGATTATTCGATCATTAAAATTAAGAAGTTTATGAGTGCGGGGGCGGCTCTACAGATGGAACATTTCTGCGAGTGTTGTATGGAAGAGATTAACAACAATGTCTACGAACACAATTATATCGAGATGTTGCACTTAGCGAAGGAACTGAAACTAAAACAACTAGAGGAAGATGTTATTCATTTTGCAGTGAAACATCTTGCGGTATGTATTTCTTTGTCGTTTTTTTTTTTTTTTTTACTTTGAAATTTTGTTAAGGAATTACAGAATGCGCCAAAACAAATGATACTGAAATATTTCTGTACAAAATAAGGTTTATGTGACATACAACAGTACAGGAAGCTTGGGATACATGAAAGTCGATTTCCTTGTTTTCTGAGGCATAGCACGTGTTCGATATGCTGTCCGTTGCGTTGCAGGCAGTACTCGTAACGCTGAAACATGTCACTGAAGAGTGGTTCCTTCATTCCTCAGATGCAGGTGACAATCTTTATTGAATATGGCTTTCAGCAGAAAACAAGACATTTGACATTCGCATTTGTTGTCACTGTAACTGGACGTCCGGTGCAGCCTTTGCGCTATGTCAGACGTTGCCTGTCGAACGAAATTTTTTAATTACGGCTAACATAACCATGTTTGTGGGTGGTGGTTTTTGAAATCGTTCTCGAAATACATTTCCAAAGTTTAACAAACTTGGTCCATTTGAATGCCCAATTCCGTATGACCGAAAATAATGCTCCACAAAACAATTTTTTCCCCTCCATTGTTAGCACCATTTGAACAACTAACAAGCTTCACCCAATATAAGCACAGTGTTACGTTTCCATGACGACGTTCGATGAGGTCATCACGTGGTGCGCATGAGCAACAACGGCTTGTAATGTTCAGTATCGTTTGTTTTGGCGCAAACCATTTACAGATGAATTTATATCATCTTTAAACAATATGAAACATAACCATACAGCTACACTGCATTTGACATATACGAATTGCAAACAATTCATTTTGAAAATTAACAAAACATGGACAGTCTGAGCAACCAAGATATATTAAACAATATAATCAGAATCAGCAGAGAAAGCCCTCCTTATATGGCGAAACCTGATCACTTACGTTCGTCCGGAAATCATGACGTCAAACAGAGAAATGACGTCTTTACGCTACTGGAAGTTACAGTCAACAGGAAGTTGCTATCAGTACACGAGAGAAGACATTACACAGCTAAGCTAGGAGTATCATTTGGAATGTTTTCCAATATTTCAATAATCAGAGTGATGAATTATATATTTCTGAAGGGCTTAATAGAATGGCTACAACAACAAATTTGTCCTCTTAGACAATGGAAAAAATTGTCCGCGAAGGTCTTTTTCGCAGGAAATCGTTTACGATTCTTGGCGTGAAGCGGATTCGTGTAGAGCCAGTGGTGGATATCGACGACTACAACTTATATATTGTTAAAGCTACTATCAGTGAAATCTACGTTACTTTTGCATGATTTTTGCAGGATTGAATAAGATAAGTTTTTGGTCTTAAATCTGAGTGCCCCAAATTCGTTGTTTGTGTTTGTATTGTCCAATACCATCAGTTTATCACGTGACTACACGTGAAATTATAATTCTCGTACAAGGATCTGCTTTCATTTTCATAGTCATATATCCAGTACAAATTCCGTTATTCAAGTGTAAGCCTCGCAATATCGATTTCTACGTATAATTTTCATCTGAAAAAGAAAAGACCTTACAGAGTTATAGACTCATAGTTGTATTTTGGGGGCTACTCTGTATAAATAAAATGTCTGTTAATTAAATCTTGGTCGGAATTACCATTTACGTCTGCTTTGCTTTTCATTAATATCATTCCATTTCTTTGCATCATTAAAGTAGCTTCATTCAGCCTCTTGGGATCACGGGAAGTAAGACTCCCGGGGTTTCCTGATCAACGAGACTAAGGTGAACCAGTCCGACGCTTGCCCACCATTAACCTCCGGGAAAGAAATCCGGTACCCAATCAGCAGAGGCTGGGAGACCCTAGTACCCGTCTGGAAGAAATTTCAGCTTGGAAAAATCTCCGACCTCTACCGGAGTCGGAGATTGAATCCGGCTCTTCCAGGCAGCCGTCAAGCGTTTTATAACTTGACTACCGCACCCACTGTCAGCTTCATTGCCGCCGTCAATTCTAAAAAGAACTAGGGGAGAGATCTAAAAAGGAATTCAAGCATTTTATCATTTTACAAACCGTCTTTTAAAAAGATAAATAATCATTTCCTTTTTTCTGTATTTGTTAGATCGTCATGAATCGAGAAGACTTTGGTAGTATAAGCGTTTCGGCCATCTACCGGCTGGTGCAAATACTTAGTGGTCAGTCAGAGGAATTGGCTATGAGGGCAGCCGTTGCATGGACAAAACACGACCCCGAAGAACGACGAAGTCATTTCGACATCATGACCAGAATGTTCAGTCAGTATAATGGCAACCAGAAGACTTTGGCGTGAGTACGTCTAGTAGTAGGTTGATGTTTATATATTTATATAGTATATATATAATAAGTTTTATAATCGTTATAAAAATAAGTCGCAGTGTAATTACAGTTCTTGGACAACGAAGAAAAATAACAGTAATAACAAGTTAATCTCAATGAAAAAATATCGTTATTTGACTGATTAATTCTACCGATTAATTTACCCTATTCGTTTTTAATGGCTTGTAATAATAAAACAATAATGATAAATTGCTTAGAATAGTAAGACTGATTGCTACCTTTATGTTAAGTCATTCTTACAGCGTAAATGTTATTTACGTCATACCTTCCAAATGTATCTCATGGCTATCAGGGATACAGCAGAGCCACCTTCACATTCATTCCTTTTAACATTAATTTCTTGAAAGGTTTCCAACATCATTGGATTCATTTGCTCATACACGTCACCGTTTTCAGTATTTTCCAGTACAAACATCGAAAGACCCAAAGATGAAATTTTCCCAAATCCATTTTGTCCCCATCCATTAATTAAACAATCTCCCCACCTCAGTAATCAACTCAATTAATACAATTTTTTGATGTTTCCGTTACATTCCCTTGAATTTTCCTACGGTTTTACAAAGATCAAACAGAGGAAAAATTAAAGAAAACTTTGAATAATTGTGACTTTCAACTCCTAACAAGAGAAGATTTAGTTAGGAATATTACCAAAAAAAAAAAATCACTTAAATTTGATATAATTCAATTTGTTCCTAAGATTTAAATCGAATGTAACACACTTATATGGAAGGCTGAATTAAAAAAATAACAACAAGAAAATTTCGAAATTTCCTCTCTACTTGTTATCTATCATAGATATACTGAAGAGGTGATCGCAAGACTGAAAAAATGCCACCACTGTGTTTTTTATTATAATAGTGTTTTCGAAATGGAACTTTTTTGATTTACTTATTAGTAATCACTCATTAATATTCTATTAAACTTTTGATTAAACTTCTGATCTTTTTAACAAAGTACTACTCAATAATCTTTGTTATATCAAAATCATCAACCCAAAGAAAGAAAAATGTTCAAAATGTTACTTTTCGTCAAAGTACGGTAATTCCTGAAGAATAAATAAAAATTGTATTCAAATTAAATTCAAAAGTTCATTGTAAAGAATTTTCCAAGTTAAGTATTGTTTGGACTTTTAAAAAGACCAGTTGAAGAGAATCGAAGCAAATAGTTGATGATTATTAAATGGACGACTTGTATCCATTAAAGTTGAGAGATTCTTCTGGAAATCAAATGAAGAGAGTAAAGAGAACTCGTTTCTAAATTCGAGATAACCAAATCATTCTTACGGAGTTAAGTTGATTTCAATTGAAGTCGATTTAACATTTTCTGTTTAGGAGAAAAATTTATTCATTTATTGAAACACTTTGAATATTTTTTAATTTTTGAATATTATTCTTATAGTTTTAACTTAAAAGCACCTACAACGCATGGATAAAACTTTTCATGTCAAACAAAAGATGTTTTTGATTCGTGATTATTGAAATACACATTATTTTTTTTTTGAATTGTTATAAAAAAAATAATTTTTAATATCGTAAAGTTTATCGATATCCTTAATGTGAAAAAATAATACAGTAATACCTCGTTAAGTCGTCACTCAAGGGACCGAACATTTTTGACGACTTAAGCGGAGTGGGCATTTTTGAAAAAAAAAACAAAAAAAACACTGAAATACAATATTTTTAGGAATTGCTGTAGGATTCGATGAGAAAAACAAGATTTTCAGAAATCAATACATGCAAATGAATGAGTGGAAAATAAAAAAAAACACATTTTATACTTACCACATTTTATTTTATTTAACTGGCATTAAAATAATCCAACAGTGTTGATTGATGAAGGTGCTGATTACTGGTAACAATTCGAAACACTGTAATGAAATGGAACTCCAGCTTTTGTGTACATAGTTAATCGTATCTAAAACCGAAACTTCTAGCTTTTCATTCCTATCCAATGCTTTTATCATGTCCTTTACAAGCATTTTTTTGTACTTTCGTTTAAAGTCAAGAATTATCCCTTGATCCCTGAAGAAGTGCAGTTACATTTGGAGGAAGAAAAACAATTTCAATCGCTTTTAAATTTTCGGGGCTTACTCGCTATGAAATAAAATCACACTCAGTAGCGGTCAAGAAAAAACGTCTACTCTTGACAAGAGTCGCAGCGAGAAGTGTGTAATTTCCCAAGTGAATTTCCCACGTGAAAATTCCCCGTAAAGGCTAGGCTTTCTTAGAGTGAAGGGGCGGGGCTGAAAAGATAGCAGGCAAAATTGAGAATAAAGATGCTTTTCGCCAGTTTTGAGGGTGACGAGTTATCCGGAGTAGAATTAAATTTGGTGACGAGTTATCCGGAGTAGAATTAAATTTGGTGACGAGTAAAAGAGGGTTATTTTACATTATTGTCTATGAGACTTTGTCGGGACCAAAGGAAAACGACGACTTAAGCGGAGTGACGACTTATCCGGGTGGCCTGGTTGGGACACAGGACGAACCTGTGGTCCTACGGTAAACGCAAGCCGTTCCGTGTTGCCTCCACGTTTGGCGCTGGGCGGGCAACGGAGTACGTTCATAAGGACGTGCTCCGGCTGAAACACGAAAATTTGCGTGGGTGAGAGAGCCCTGGTTCCTGGCCCACAGGCTACCAAAACTTCTCCCCTTACTTTTAGCGGTTACACGATGATGATTGACTTTTCTCGGACACGGAAATGACGGTACAGAGCCCAAGAGGCTCAGTAACAAGGGAATTAGATGCCTCTCTCGAAAAGAGATTGCCCAGTTGTCCTCTTTTTCCCGCAGCCCGAGAGGCTTCTGCATATGAGTGCGGCTAGTTCGGCACCCAGCCGAAGGCGTCACAGAGCGGATTTCTTACCTCGCGAACTATCTCGATGCCACTTCTATAATCATAAGACGGTTTGGCTCAACTGTCCTACCTGCCCGACCTTCGCCATTTGCACATGGGAACATAAGTCGGGCGCTGTGCGGCCTTATTGTCCTGCAGGGAGGTGCCCAGCCTCCCTGGTTTTATCTTGAAGGGAAGTGCCCAGCTTCTCTAGTCAGGGAAGCGCCCAGCTTTCCTGGCCACTCGTCTCTCCAAGTTCCGGCATGGTAAGTTTTCAGAGGCTCTCCCGATCCTCTATGGCCCCGCAGCGGCCATCGCGAGGGAATCAGTGTTTCGTGTCTGTCCTTATATGTATGTCTGGTGAGTAGTTTTGTCGTCGATGGGTAACTCTAGCCCCCTTGTGAACAGTCCCTCCCTGCTGTCCCTCCTCCTACCTCTGCGGGCCCTCTTTTCTGGGTTGGTGGCTTTCGTCCCCGTTTTTAGTAGAGCCTTAAGCTCTCAGCCGCTTAAACCCTTAGTTGGGTACAATGCGTGTAAAGACTGTGACTTATCCGGGTGACGACTTAACGAGGTTTTACTGTATAATAAAACATTTTACTTAAAAAAGTAGCACTTATAATTGAAAATGTTATACTTTATATTGTCAATATACTTTATATTGTCATCCCTTACTATTCTAAATTTACATAAATTAAATAGATTGACTATTTCTGCAACATAGTCCGAATTTTCACAAATAAATTTCATTCGTTTATTTAACATCAACTCACTTTCATTACGAAAATCTTCCGAAACATTTCAAGAAATCGGAGGATGTTTTGTAAATAGATCGATATGACAAGATAAGGAATTCTTCTGAGAGGTAAATAAAGGCTCTTACAGTATCTGTCCAAATTCTGTTATTATAAGTGAAGCAATATAAAATAATCAGCTCAAAAAGATCTATACCATAAGAAGATCTATAGATTGTTTTATTACTATATGATATTAAATAAAGAACTACAAAAATAATAAAAGATAGATAAAAGAAAGAAAGAAAAGAAAAAAAAAACGTTTACGAAACATTCTCTTTGATACTTGATTAATTATTATTTTCCTTTTCTTTTCCTTTCTAAAAGCGATAAGGAAGTAGGAATGTAAAAGGATGCTAGGAGATAATCTCAATTAAACACTAGACAATTAAATGATTCTTATTGGTGGAAAGTTGTGATGCCTTTTAAAAACATTTGATTAATATACAGGATGACCATAAAAGAATGGTGGGGTTTCACAGACGTGTAACGTCATTCATGACGAATTGTAATGTATGCTTAACGTCTACACGCAGATGTTCAGGTTTCTGTTTATGCCCGCTTGGTGGCGGTAACTCAGAAAATGGTGACCTAGAAGGAAAAGTTTTTCTGCGTGCTCCGTTCTGAAGTGTCGAAATCAGTCGTGATAGTACGACGTGAATTCCGTTTACGTTTTCAGAAGGTAGCGTCAAAGAGAATAACATTCGCAGATGGTACAGGCAGTTCGTAGAAACAGGATGTTTTTGTAAAGGCAAGAGTCCAAGTGTGTCTGATGCCGCCACTGACAGAGTGAGAGAGACGTATCAGCGGAGTCCGAGGAAGTCATTTGAGCAGGGGAAGCAAGAGAGTTGCAAACGCCGAATAATACGTTGTGGAAGGTGCTGCGTTAGCGGTTAACCATGACACCGTATATCTGCGATGCTGTACGCGGTGCATGCATCAGATAAGGTAGTGAGAACTACCAAGGACATGCAGGAGAAGGTGGATGAAGATGGTTCTCTTGAACATTCTGTTTTCAGCGATGAAGCTACTTTCCATTTGAGCGGAAAGATCAATAGGCTTAACGTCCGTATTTGGGGAGAGAGCCACCACAGTCAGTAATTAAGTACCAGCGTGATTCCCATAAAGTCACCGTTTTTATGTGAAGGACAGCGTTCCCCCTCCGCCCTCTTTACATCATGATGTACGACGCCACCTCAATCTTATTCTTCCAAAGCCCTGGATAGGAAGTGCTACAGATGCAGACAATCACCTCCTGGAGTGGCCACCATGATCCCCAGACCTAACATCATGTGACTTCTTCCTATGGGGGACCATGAAAGATAATGTGTACATACCTAAGTACCAATTCCCAGATCCATCAGTGTTATCAAGGAACGTATTTTATAATACCCATGTTGTGTAGGCCAGCATCGAGTCTGGCAGGAATTAGACTAGCCTACTGCTTGGATGTGTGAGAGTGACGAAAGATGAGCACATTGAGAGACGCACATCAAACCTGGACAGCTGCATTTCCAACTGACAGATGTTGTGAGTGTATATATGTGAAGCATTACAGAAAATACATACAATGCCTTTGAAATCCCACCATTCCTTTATGCCCATCCTGTATCATCCTAAACGAAATAATAAGTAATATACGGCATTTCTCAATGCTAAATGAAAAAAGTTTTTTCATATTAAGAAAAAAAATTAAAATTATATCAGTAATAATAAGTAGCTGGATAGAACGTGCTACAGATGCAGACAACCACCTTCTGCAACTTTTTGTAATGCAGTTTTTGCTGTTTTTTTTTGTATTTCTGATTTTTTTTGTAATACTTTATGAAAAGAAGTCGAAATATTGTAAGGAAAGTTTATTACCAAAATTAAAATTAACAAATATGTCGCTTATCCGTTATTAATCTGAAATATTTAAACATTGAATTCATTCAAGAAAAAATGACTGTTTTTATGATTATTTTTATAATGACTTTTGACTTATTAGAAAAAGGCAGCATTATCTGATTAAAGAAAATTTTCAGTTTAGATTTATTTAGAATTGAAGAGATTGAAAGCCCACGCAGTGACGATAGAGCAACAATACAGTCGGATACCAAGATAAATTTTTCGAAGAAAAAGGTTACATCTTCTTCAGGAGACTCCCTGTCAGTCAAGTCACTGCCGTACCTTGTCCAGGACTCGCCGCCGTCGTCACCAGGCAGCAGCTGTCACTCGGCACCACAAGCATTCAACACTTACGAACTACTGGAACAATCCAAACAAATGCGCTGTAAAGTGAAAGAGACTCTCGAGGAATCACCGCGCTTCAAACAACCAGCACTACTGTTCGTTGGAGGAGACGACAACAGTCAGGGCACCATTATCTTTTATTTTATATTTTCTGACAGGTATCCAAAATTAGGGACAGTTCATTAGACATAAATAAATTATTGATTGCTAGAATGTCACATAACTGGGTTTTTACTATATTTGTTTCTAATAATTAAGATTAAGTAAAGGCATTTTTCCATTAATCTTCGATTTTAGGAAGTCCGTAACTTGTCGAACACAAATTATCAATGAATAACGAAATGTTAATGATATCAACCATATTTAAACTTAAAAGATTAAAATAACATATGGTAGGTGACCCAAAGGTGGCCAGAGTGCATAAGGTGGCCATCTGCTTATATAAAATAGTAATACACAAAATAGTCGGTATATGGCACCTGCTACTTGACAGCTGTCGCACTCTAGCGCTGGCTACTGAAAACTAAGCCATTTCGACGAGACATCGGCCTTTACTGAGAAGACATTTGTTTTTGAGCATCGTTGTTCTTACTTTCCGGTAAGTAATAAATTAAATTTAATCGTGTAAAGTTTTGTTAAATGCAAGTTGTTGTGTATTTTATTAAAGTTCGGTCACTACTCATTCAGGACGTATTGTCACAGTTTAAGAATTTCATGGTAATGACATTGTTTATTTGTGAAAACAATGTGCTGAGATGTGTGCACAAGGTGGCCCGCCAACATGACTACCTTGGGAACGGACAAAATAAGTGACATGAAACTGTGCACCCAATGTTTAAGATATGTCCACGAGGAGTGTGAAGGACTTAGAAAAGGTGACAAAATCAAAGATTTCAAGTATACTTTTTGCATTGACTCAGATTGAAAGACTTACACAAGGTGACAGAATCAAAAATTTTAAGTGTACTTTTTGAAAGACTTTTTCCCTCTATATTTTGTACGCATATTTAGTATTAGGACTTAAGGCATGTAAAACTAGCAGCTTATAAAATACTGAATTTAGTCATAAAGTGTTAAGTGTCCTTTCAACCCCTGGAAAATATAATTTTCAACAAAATAAATATGTGGGCCACCTTAGGCTCACCAGCTCCGAAGGTGGCCCGGAAGGAACTTTTTAATAAAATAGCTGTTAAACAAACTAAATATGTTTTAAGAAAAACAATATCAATATGTCTTGTTTAGAGAAGGTTCAGGGTGATGACCCCTAAATTTTTTTTTTATATTCCCGCAACCGTTAAATTATAAAAAATCAGCAAAGCTTAACTATGGCCACCTTTGGATCACCTACCTTATAAACACTTATAACAACGTTTCTGGTTTCCGTATTATTCGAAACCCATTTTCAAGTCAATTATCAATGAACTAGACGGGTACCGTCGCTTCGTTCCGAAACCCTTGAATGTATAGCATTGAAAAAAAAAACTTTATTTATTTAGCAAATTTCTATGGAGATCGGATAATACACGACTTCCCAGCTCATTGTGGGCTTCTCCGCTTAACTCAGGTGTATTCCGCGTTGGCACTCACACGGGGGGGGTTGCCGCAAAAACACTTCATTTTTGCATGTATCTTCCAAACGCAGAAACGTTTAATAATGACTGATATACCGTTCGATAGAACTTTCAAATACCAACATTTTCTCAATATAATGTTCTCTTCCAACTTTTATACTTTTGGTTTCAATTGAGAAAAAGTCAAAATTTGACCCTTTAAAAGGCGCCATCTTGGAAATCAAAAACTTTTTTCGATAGATTTTTGTAGCATTTTGTTTGTCTTAAAAAGATCTACATTTTATCCATTTACATGACCAATCTATCTCTTATAGTTTGGTCACAAAATTGGAAAAACGTTAAGTCTTATGCCAATGACAGATAAAATAACGCTTTTATATTATAGAATAACAAAGTTTTTATTCAAGTTTTATCTTTATAATTAAACTACTTTTTTTTTGCCTTCAGGTGGTCCCCAATGGAGCAATTGCACATGTGCTTAGAGTTTCGCCAGGGAATTGGAAGCACCAGTTCGGCCATCTATATTATTGGAGGTGTCGATCAAAGACAAGAGAACAAGACAGCCGCTTGTTTCGTTCGCTGTTTACAGAAAAAGTCAACCATTCGTCTCCCAGATCTGCATCTGGCCAGGGCTCAACCTCTGGTAGTTCTTAAGAAGGACACAGTCTATGCCATTGCTGGAGCTGGTAAATGTTGTGGCCGAGGATTGAGTCACATAGAGAGGTACAGAATTGTACATTAAAATTTAGCTTTAGAACTATATTTCATTTCTAAGCCTCAGAACGATTTTATTTAGTTAATTCTAAGTGAAAAAAAAAAAAAAAAGAAAAAATGATAACTAATAAATACGAATTAATTAACATTTTTGGCAACTTTATTTTCATTAAAAAACATAAAATTACTATCACATTACAGGTTACTGCTTTTAATTTAGTCTCTTGAGTGTAGATTTTGTAGCATTTAAGTTTATACATTTCTAACGTTCTAAATATAAGTTAGTAAAGTGGTTTATCTTCATTGCAGGCTAAGATACAGCAGCCCTTCTTGGGATGTTGTGCATCCACTTAGAGAAAAGCGTGACGAAACAGTTGGCATGTGTGTCTCCAACGACGAGGTGTTCTTCGTAGGTGGCGGAACGACGAAATGTGAGAGCTATAACTTAAAGAAAGAGAGTTGTCGATGGCTGCCTTCTTTGCCACAGCATTTACACGATCAAACTGTGCGGGTGGCTGCTTTGTCAGGAAGGATATGTGCTTTCAAGGAGTATTCTCCCAACAAACTATACTTCTTGCGCCCAGAAGGGGAAGAACCTTGGAAATTGCGTGTTACTAAGAGCAGCTACCCAGAATGCGTCAAGTTCGTTGTAGGATATGGCACGCGTATGTTCGCAGTGGACATCAAGAACGTTCTTTATCAATACGATATCCTAGACAACAAATGGTCGGTGGTAACGCGTCTCCCCAAAGAGTTCGTCAAACTAAAGCATATGAACTTCGTCCATATGGACACACCCGAAGACAAAGAATAATCTAAGTGACTGGACGATCGGAGCTTTTTTCTTGTAAATGTACTGTGCTTATTGTCTGATGTGAAAACGTCTCATGTTAAGAAAAAGCAGAAACACTTTGATTCTAAATAACATTTTTCTTATGTGAATTAAAGAACTGCAAAATTGCCCCTATCTTTTGTTGATCTTTAAGAATGTCAAGTTAAACACAGGCTTTTTAGAATTTATTAAAGCTGGGGGGAAAAAAGCTATTTTTATTTTGTTGTTATTTATAAGAAAACAAACTTGTTCTCATATTTCTCTAATATCATAACAAGAATCTTTAAATTGGTGATAGGCGTCGATGCATCAAAAATAGCGCAGAAATAAATTTATCCGGTAGTAAATACAGAATTTTAGTAATTCGGGATTTAGTACAAAATTGAAGTAGCCAAGCTACTAAGATCAGTCTTGAAAGAAATAAGATAAAGCTGGCAGTTTAATTTTCATGTTTCGCATAAAAAGAAACCCGTGATTTAGGCTTCTCCTTACAGCTCATTAATTAAAGTATACACAGCATTACAAAAACTGAAACTCTGTTTATTACATGTATTGTTTTATATTTGTATAAACTGTGCCAATGTGGCAAAAACATGTAATTAAAATACTGAAAAAGAAAAAAATAATGTGAATAATAATAAAAAACTTTTTTTGTCTAAATTGAAAGAATTATGTTTTTTCAGTAATGTCAAACAACAAAAAGCGCTCTGTTAAACTACGAAGCCTGATATTAATGTATTTTCCAAAGAAAAAATACACTACTGCATTCTCCACTACCTGAACAGATGAGCTTGGGACCTACGAGCCCTTAGCGTCGATCAGGGGTCGTAGATCACGAATTTATATGCCATTCAAATTCATATTCCCACTATATATATATATATATATATCACTTTTTGACGATTTTTTCTATTTTCCAAACCTTACTGACCGTTGTTTTTAAAGCTTTTGCCACAAAGCACTTTTAGAACTTTTAGGGCTTTGGTTTAACTTATAAATAAGTAATTATTAATGATAACTGCCATACATTTTGAGCTTTTGAGCTAAAACATTTACGGGTGCTAGATACCCTTAAGAACTCGACTGGATTTGTATTTCAATCAAATCGAATCATTCGTTTAAAAATGGCGACCGATAGAAATTTCCAGTTTTTGACGTTTTTTCTATCTTCAAAGCCTTATTCTTACGTTGTTTTTAGAGCTTTTGTCGCAAACGTCTTAGAGCTTTTAGGGAAGTAGTTTAATTAAAATAAGTAGCAAAAAAGTCGACATCTGTTCTCGGTTTTTAGGGAGTGGGGGCTTAGAAGTCTGGAGTGACCTCAATGTTGGGACGTCTTTCAGCTAAAACTTTTATGAGTACTAGATATACCCTTAAGGACTCGGATGATATTATCAACCCATATGCACAAATCTGAAGATGGTTCACCTTTGGGAAATACAGTTAACCGCGGAGGATGCGCGGCCGTGATATTTTGAAATTGGGCCGTTTCCTTATTCGTATTTTTTTTGTTTTGTTTTTCTAGCAACCCACGCTCTAATTTAACATGTATCAACTACAAAATTTTAGTTAAAAGTAGCAACATGTTTTTCTTACACTGTTACTACTTTTAAAATTACAACGCAGGGGCAGTGATTTTCATTGTTAATTACCATTTCAAATATTTACTTCATTTTATAAAACTGGCGAAATTACTGAAATATTTTATTCAAAACTATCTCTTTGCCGTTCATTTACATTAAAAGCTATTTAGAAATTCATTCCGATCCTTTTCTGCGATCGGGAGATTCCTGAAAAACGGAAACATGGAAAAATCTTTTTATTCCATTTTTTTTGTCACCTAAACTAGAATCATCTCTAAATTTATCAATTCAATAAAAGGAGACTTAAATGAAGAAATATCGCTGAAAAATAGGCCTACATTAACTATCTTTTGTAAGAGTTTAAAAGAAATAAAACTGCAAATAAAAAAGAGCGTTGTTATATTTTCCAGTCCAATCCTCGATGAGTGAATTAGTGGAAACGTTTAGATCCTGTAGGCATTTGATCATTGCCATTGAAAACAATTCATTTGTTTGTAAATGTCTTCTGATAACAAAGAAGTTCTCTGATTCGTTAGGGAAAACTTCATTAGATATAAAAGTACTTCAAGCCGACCAATAGTTTCATATTGAAAACTTTTTCAGAAATCATCAGTCATTCAGACATTCAATTTTATAAATAAACTTATTCAATAAATACAAGCGTTCATTTACGTTAGGATATAAACAATCGCCCATAAAGTATAATGCAAAATTGAACATGGTCTTATTTGTATGAAAACATTTAAAATTTTTAGTTTGATCAATCTAATAGTGATCATTTAGTGTAATAGTGATCAGTTAGTTTGATCACTATTAAATTTTGTAGGCAATAGAATCTCCTTAAATCACAACAGTTGATATTCCCATCAAATGGCAAATATATTAGATTTATAAAGTTCTTCTGAATGGCTTTGTAAATTTGAGTCAATCAGAGGACTCCACCTAACAATTGGGGTGGGCCTTGGGATAAATTTTCTATTTCAATGAAGACCCCTCTTCAGAGTCGTTTGCGCTCTGAAGAGATGGAAGTAGAGATACATAACCTAATCAAAAAAGACTTCGTTATGGGCAAGTTTTTGCTTAACAATGTCAAATCAGGTTCGTTATGTTCTCTTGTTTGGACTATAAGTAATGTCCTATCGAAATATAATTTACTATTTTCATTTTCAATTAATGATAATGGCGTCTAAGAGCATTAACATACATGTATATGGTGTGGTTAATAGCTGACGTTTTTGCAAAGTTCAATTTTTTGAAGTAATCATTCTGAGACAAAATAGACACCAAGATAGAATATGATTAACAATCATCGCTACATCCACTACCTTTAATCATCAGAATCGGTACCACGTATTTCAGATAGTTTTTAGTTGGAATAACTTCATCAGGAATAGACTTCTGTCTCGGTATAGATATCTCCGTTCAATAGTCACATGTTTAATGCTAGTACAGTGTAATTAACCTTAAATTACAATTTAAAGAATGGAAATAGCTGCCTTGCAGTGGTTTGCGTAACCATTCAGTTTCTCTTTGTTGGAGTTAAACAGAATAGATTTGTAAATTTTGCTCATCAAGTGTATGTAGGTAACATATTGTTTAACCTGTAAAAGTAATTTTATTTGATTAGTCACAATGCTACAATATCATTTAATCGCTACTCTTCTTTCCATATTATTATTTCGTAGATTGATATGTGTGGGCCTGGTAGCCAAGTGATCAGGGCGCTTGGCTGCGGGTTGGAAGTGGAGGGTTCGATTCCCGGCCTCGGCGGAGGGCGGGGATTTTTTCCACGCTCCTTTCATCTCCAAACGGGTCCTAGGGTCTATCCAGCCCTCTGTAAAATGGGTACCGGGTTTCTTTCCCGGGAGTTAAAGGCGGGCGGGCGTCGGGCTGACGCCCGTTGGTCCTAAACGCTGGGAGCCTGACCTCCTGCGACCCCCAAAAGCCTGTGTAGGCTTATCGTGAGGCAGTTTAATTAACTTTAACTAAGATTGATATTTCATCCAATGCATTTCATTCCAATTATCAATTACAAATACTTCAATATAGAATCTTGAAATAAGTTGATGAAAGAAACTAATTGATCATCTACGACTATTTGTTACGAACAAGAATTCATTAATATTATTATCAGAATAAAGGAAAAGAAATTAAAGCTATCAACATTTCTTATACGTTTACATAAATAATAATAAATTTTAAGAATGAAAGGTTGAGAATAGAATCCAAGAGGAAGAAAGATCTCATATAGATGAACAGTAATAAATCAGAGGAGGGGTAATAAAAGGGGAAAAAAAGGATTAACTGTCATTTCAGAAAAAAATGCAAGAGACAAAGTCTTACGTAGTATCTCCTTCACTTTGTAATTAGAGGCGCCATTAATCTTAGTTAAAGCTACCACTAATGAAATGGCTTTTACAAAACCATCTAGTTTGTAGATCTGCCTTTTTGTATCTTCGCTAAACCAGGTCTGTTCGAAATTAATACCGATTGGGAAAAAAAGCGAATTCCTTTACTGTATAATAATAATAATTCTTGCTCTGGAGCAAACGAATCCCCCCCCCCCCGAGGAATTTTTTGGAACGGCATCAAAAACCATCCTAAGATACAGGCGTTTCGAAAAGACCAATAGGAAGAGAGTCCCTTGGGGTGTCTCAAAAACCGTTTCAGTTTCTTGGCAACTTTACAAAAAAAACATGAGGATTAAAAAGGAAAGTGAATTTCAATCCTGTTTTGTCAATGGTCTGACAGCACTTGGGTGAAGACTTGACCTTTTCATGTGGGTGTTAGAGGCTTGTTTGTTTTTGTTCTTATTTTTCATAGAAAAGCGAACAGAGCATTGAAAATATCACTGTGTTTTGTATTAAAAGCAAAATTAAATTATGTAGTTTGTTTGTTTTTAAATAAAACTGAATGCAAGAATAAAATAATAAATAAAAGTGATGCT
Source organism: Thereuonema tuberculata (assembly GCA_023159025.1). NCBI lineage: Eukaryota > Metazoa > Arthropoda > Chilopoda > Scutigeromorpha > Scutigeridae > Thereuonema > Thereuonema tuberculata. Next base: position 5,919,057 of record JAFIDM010006943.1, read on the forward strand.
TTTAAACATACAGCTACAAAAATAGTTATTTATACATTCTTCAAAATGAAAAAATAGATGAATAAACATAAACATTTTTATAAGCTTTGTATCGTATATTAATTTTCTCAATCAATTCAATTCCCTCGATTTCCACTAATTGGAAATGAAACTAACAGCAGTGAGATTAAAGCTCTTAATTTTAAATGAACACAAATAATCTTAAAAACAAAAAAGGTTGTTCTCCAATTAATCGTTTTCTTAATTTAGCATTTCAAATTAAATTTTGAAGCAATGGATATCTTTAAATTACTAAGAAGAGTTTGTTTAATTTAATTAGCTTTTTTCAATAAAGAGTAATAAGTTATTGTGAAGTTGTTGTGAAGTGCAGGCAAATTGTGTGTTTTACATTGAAAAATCAAATGTTGGCGGGTTTTTTTTTTTTTTTTTTTTTTTGACTAATGGTTCAACAGATTCTTCTTATAAACATCCTTTCGCAATATTTTATCCAAAAAAAAATAAGAAAAAAGAATTGAAAAAAAAGCTAGTCTTCTGATTGAATGCAATCCAGTTGAAATGAATCTGTTTACCAAGAGAGCTAATGAACTGTTATGAAAGGGTAATCAACTGGAAACCAGCATAACAAATTTCATTAGAACCCCATTCAAAGAATCGTGTAGCTCAGAAAAGAACAGAACATCACCCCCGCGGATCGATGGCCCCTGGCTGTGCAACGCTTAATTGCACTTCTTTTTCAGCTTAAAATTGGATCCTTATTCTGACGTAAGTAAATTTCGAAGCCGAAGATTCACTTTCACTACAAATCAATGACATCTCCAGCAAAAACTTTTATGGAAAAGTAAGTTCTGATCACGGATTATGTTTCATTTTAGCCTACTTTTCTAGGAAAGTGAGACTCATCAAATGTTTGTATCTTCTCCTAATAACTTTGAATCTTCTTAAAACTTGTTATACATATTTAAGGATTAAAGACTATCCAAGTTTTACATTTGAAATTTTCCAAATGGAATTTTTTGTCGAGAAATTATTGAGAAAAGATGATAAAAATTCTCATTGAAAAATATTATAATTTAAACTAATTATTTCAATAAAAATGGATATTAATCCCTTTAACTAATCCACTAATTTGCACTGGGATTGATTTGATTAAAATTAATGTCTTCAATAAATAATGCAAATTTATTTACTTGCAGAAAATGGAAAATTTCTACGGTTCATATTCAACAGATATTATAATTTGAATGTAGCATAAATAGGGTCCTGTCGTTTTTGCTGTTTTCACAACACGAAATAATAAGAAATAGGGTAGACTAGCATCCAGTAATTCTGGGCGTTGGAGCCAAGTTCCGAAGAACTAGAAATGTGTTTCATGACGAGAAGAGTCGTACGGGGGGGCTTCCGAAAACAGTGAACACCAATGAACGTGTTTTCAACCAAATTATGCCATCACCACGGCGAAGTCAAGGAATAAATGCCTTAAAACTGGATGTGAATCGACGATCACCTCAAAAAAATATTGAAAATACATTGAATACATTCGTACGTGATTCAAGTTGCCCAACAAGTGCGGAATCGGTGATTATGCTGCCATGTATTTTTATTGTGCCAAAGTGCTTGCCTTGCAATATGACAAGCCATCCTCTATTAGCATCTGTCAGTCACGTAAACATATTCCTAGGCTTCCGGTGACCAGAGCAAATCGTTTCACAGTGAAAAAGTGAGTGTGATGCATTGTATCAGGACACGAGGTTCTTGGGCCTTACTTCATTGCTGAGAACGGACGTCTAGTTAGGTTAACCAACTTAAAAGGTTTTGCAGGGATGCGAAACTATCTTTTTGTGACCAGTTCTTTCAACAGGACGGGGCGACATACCACACGTCACATGTGTCGAGAGCATTTCTAACGTTCGATGGTAATGTGATTTCATGTTTCAGTGATTTTCCGTATCCTTCCCATTCTCCTGACGTAACGTCATCGGATGCATGTGTGTGTGTGGGGCATGCTGAAGGAATGGCTGTTCCATCCACGGTGCAGCAGCTGAAAGAGAAATCATTCAGATGAGACCCAACATGCAGCAACCATTATTCGGTAATATGGCTAGAAACATGGAGGAACGCTAGGAACCGTGCATCAAACGCAATGGAGGACATTTGGAACATGTTTTTTACAGACAACCTGATTTGTTTTTCTTTATTTCTATTGTTGTATTTAAAATGTAACCATCGTAGTTGTCAAATCGGCCCATAACATCAGTTCATTACTGTAAATTAATAGCTATATTGTATTTTATAAATTACTCGAATGTACCCAATAAGAGTTAAAAAATCAAGATTTTTTTTGTTTTTTTCTTTTAACCTCATCTTTTTATTGGAAGCTGTGTGATTAAGAACTTTGTTTTTCTTCTAAAGATTAGAACTTACGAATCCCTAATAAGAATTATATTCAGGTATCGACGATCAATTGTAATTTTGCTGTGGCTTATTGGACAAAAAAATGATTAACAAGTAAATTAATATTTTTTTTTTTTTTCGTGCAACAATCCACAGCAACAAATACACTTGCTCCTCGATTTGGGTCCAGAAAACGTTTATCAAATTTCCAATGTTAAGCGAATGATATTAGTTTTCCCTTTGAAGACTAGAGGAAGTTTCGGAACACTTTTAAGACACAAATCAATTACTTTCTCTTAGAATTTTTAATAGAAAAGAACGAGGTTATGCATTTAGAAGCTTAGTTTCTATCGATTTGAAAAATAATGATTATTTATTCAAGGAAAGTGTAGTGTAAAATAAGTTGTAGAAGTCTATTAAGGATAATATGTATTTTTCTTAAGAGCAGATAGTCATTTCTTATCTGGAAAGTTAAATTTCTAATAAAATCGTTTTTATGTTTTTTAAAAATGAAACTTAAAAGACTATTTTATTAACAAATTTTTTTCCTTTAAATAAAACAGTAACTTCGGATTAAAAAAGTAAATACATACATTTCACCTCTGAATGTACTTGAATAAACACTGATATTGGGAAGAAAAAAGAAACATTGATCATTTGAAGAGCACTGGTTTATAATAATAATTTTGATATCCGTTCTCTCAAAATCTACAAAAGTGCCTGGAGATTACTTTTATTTTTTGTGCATAAATTTCTTTAACGAAATTTGTTATTTCAAGTTCAAATGAAACCAGAAAGTTATCAAAGATGTTATCAATAGAACCGGAATTGACTTTGAATCAAATCACAGTTCTTCATCCTTCAATAGTTGATATTTAAATGTTTGTAAAAACAAATTCATTTCAGTTAAATGAACATTGTTCATCTTCTTAAAATACTTCTACTTTAGTTACAAGTGTCATTCGAGAATTCAGCTTTCAATTACACTTATAGAGGAACTTTTCTTATTCTTCATTTTTAATATCTGCTATTTGAAGCTCCTCGAGCGTTTCTTTCTAGAATTCGTTCTCCTTCAAAATCTCTAAATTGAAGATGTCTAAATGATCGGAATAAAATGCTAACCGCTCATTAATGCTAGTTTGAAAATTAATTCAAAAATGTTTGTTTATTTTTTTTAAACATTAGCGTATAAGTTGTTTGATTTTCGATATAGTATCACTACTTTAAAAAATTCAATTTAATAAAAAATTCGATAAGTATTCGCTTAAACTGTGGAAATTGCAAGAAATGCTAAATATTTCAGCACTAGTTTAAAACGTAATTTTATGTCGAATGAAGCAGATCTGACCGTGATAAGTCGAAGTACTTCTCTTACGAATTATAGGCCATCCTCGTTTAAAGTAGATAACGGGGATTAGAAATTTTCACTTTAAACTTTCTCACTTTATCTATGAATCCATTTAAATCGATGACCATATATTCATTGATAATCATGAGAAAAATGTTAAACCGGGTCCTCAATACAGCAAAACCATATATAAAAGGTGATAATATACCTTTATTATTTATCTCTGTATAAAGTTAAGGGGATTTCTTCCATTACTGATAAATGCTTACAGGTATGTTTATAATTTGCATCTGAATTTCATAAGAGCTGTGTTTCATTATGATTTCTATTGACCGTTGACGTTTGACATAAAAACAAGGAATCCAGGAGATATTGTTTATCTGGAATTTAATTTTTCATTTAAAATTGTTTTGTAACAAGATAAGTTTTCTCACATTTTGCTTTACATTCTCATAAATTATTTCGTTATTAATAAAACTTTTCACACTATTTTTATTGACTGTGATTTCAGTAACGCAAATAATAAGCCTTGAGTACATCTTGTTCCATTGGTTACATAACAATAGAGACAGAAAAATTGTATTTTCATATTAGGATTTTCACATTATTGACAATACAATGAAAGGAGACATTGGAGTCCAAATGACAACAAGATAATTAATGCTTTTAGACAGAGTCAAAAGCAAAGCGGCCCCATAATATGCACAATTTTATAAACAAACTTTTATCGGAAGCGACCACTTTTGACCCCCAACTTCCGGTCAGGAAGTGGTCCTACAGGTCTGATTTTTTTGGAAATGGTGACCTACTTTTTGATGCTGAACACAATGGTGAAGGTTTCATTCTAATATCTCTAAACGTTTGGCCCCACAGAGTGTGACATCCAGCAAAAAGTGTGACATTCAGAATCGCAAAACCAATAGCGTCCCTATGTTTTACAGAAAAGCTGTAACCTAGAGGCCGGTAAAAAGACAAGAAACAATGACAGATTCAAGTGCATTGCCGTACCGCGGCGGTCACGTGATGGGACAAAATGTTGCCATAAGCCACCAAAATTGCATATAAATTATACGAGGAATTTTAAAGTGGTGTTCCATTATAATTTGACAACGTAACTGCGGGAACACGCAGGATAATGAATACTCGTTAAGCAGGAAAGGACAGCGTATTATCTTAAATTACACCGGTAATCTTCCTATTTGATTAGAATACATAGGGGTTCCAGAACTTTACAGCTTACAAAAACATTTCACACTTTTGGTAAAGATACTCTTCCCGGTGACAACTCAGGGTGCGAATCCTAGCGTTGTGCCTTCGTTGGTTTACTTATTTCTTTGAATCATTTACTAAATTTTCTTTCTCTTTCTTTTTTAATTGTTGGCTAATTACTTTTAATGATGTAGTAACTTGACATACTAATCTCATTAATTTGTAATAAAATAGAATAGAATTACGCAAAGGAAAGACTAGCAGAGAAGAAAATAAAAAAGATATGAAAGAAAACTAAAACAAAATAAAAATTAAAAAAAATATTTTTATTTAACTATAAAGTCAAATAACATCAAATAATAAAAACATTAAGATTCTAACGAAGATTGTCATTATAATGCCAATTTATTTTCTACAGAAACTTATTTACTAACTTTATATTTCAAGGTGAGAAGAATAATTAATTTGATTATAAAAACCAAAACTATAACATTAGTCTGATCTCATTTTTTTGGGTTCAACTTCGTTGGGCTTCAACCATTAAAGAAAAAAAAAAACCAACCATTTCTGCTGTTTAATTGACCGTGAATAATGACAAGTGTTGTAATACATGGAGGTCATCTATGGCGATCGCCAAACAAAATAAAAATAGAATTAAAAAAATGACGAACAACGATCCCTGGTAAGAATAGACTGAAATTATTACAACTGTTACGAAGACGGAAAAGGAACTTTCAATTTTAATTTAGTCTATTTAATTTTTTCTCTGAAGAAAAAAAAAAGATAAACTTTATTTTAATTATTATTTTATTTTACTTAAATAATTTTGCATAATTTTACACTATACAGTAACAACTTCACATTTCTTTTGTTTTTTTCTTTACATTGTCAAAATACGCGTGTCTCCCATGGAAAAATTTCTTTATTCGCCCTTAGATCACACCCTGATTTTAGAAAGCATTTGTTTGTTGAAAATATTGCATTTTTAATCTATGAAAATAGTCTATTTATGTTGTTTATTGTTGTTGTTGTTTTTTTTAAACAGAATTCAAGTCTGTATTACTTTGCTTGTAGTCGAAATTATCAATAAAAAAGCAGTTTTAGACATATATTTATTTAAAATAACAATCCGTTGCTAATGAATAATCACATAACAGAAAAAACTTCTTATCTTAATTTAATGGACGAGTACGGACTTCCTATTGCTTTTAGTTAGCGATAATAAAACTTTATTTTACCACTATGTCAATTTGTTTTTCTGACTATCGAATCTGAACCAATCAAAATCTCAAGACCCTAATCTCGAAACGAGTTTCATTAAATACAATTACTTGATTGAGAATTTGTACAACTACTTTATCCGCTTTTATACTTCTGTTTTTGTTTCTTGTACTTCTACCATTTTATAAGCTTACTCTCCTAAGAAAATTTGGTGTCATAAAAAGCCTATTTTTTTGTAAGTCTTTTACCTCCTCCCCTGTTACTTTAGAACTAGTGAACGTATCTTCTTGAAGTCCAGACAGAGAATTTATCGTTTTTTTTTTAGATAAGAAACAACTTTTCATTTGTCTTTAAAATATATCCGCGTGGACCCCCTTGGGGAACAATTAATTCACTAAACAACGTCATCCGTCTAACAATGCATTGTGGTCCATTTTGTAATCCATTTTAAATTTGCATGTACAATTTGTTTAAAAGTAAGTTATTTTTAAACGACATAAATTAGTATTTGTGGATTCAGCCAATTTATTTCTATTCCAGGAATATTAAATTTAAAGACACGCAGATTTTTCCTTTATTTCCATGACTTTAAAAACAAAACAAAACAAAGAAAATAAAACATTTAATTAGCATGCCAATTCTTTCAAGGAACTTTTTGTAATGTTTTCGATTGACTAGTTTTTTAAATATTATTATTGTTATTATGTAAATTTTCTATTCTTGGGTTTTCCCAGCTAAGACAACATGGAGGGTCAAAGCACATATTGCCAAGTACAATAAAAGTGTGCAAGAATGGTTAGGGATGTGTGGTTGTATCCATAAATTTTCTAACTATGCGTATTTTATCATTATTATAATTATTATTATTTTGCTTTAAGAGAGTAAAAACATGAGAATCCTCCAATTTCACATTATTCATAGAAAGGAAAAAAAGATTACTGAAATAGCAATTCTTTAAAACTTGCAACTTAATAAATCTGTATTACATTTTTAAAATATCACCTAAAATAGAAGACAGGCTTCTGTTCAATCAAGACAACCCACAACCACATTCAAAATGCTTCTGTAAATTGTTGTTATTGTTGTTGTTGTTGTTTTTTTTCCTAAAGTACTGTTCGGTTTCAAAAGCGAGAAGCAGCACTGGCGGATGATTCTACCCCGCAAAAGGGTGATACGCTGAGATGGGCACTTTCCTAAGATCTGTGGGTTTTTTTTATTACCTGTTATTTTTGCAATAGTATTTATTTTTTCCATAATTCTTTTCCGAAAAGCGCAAATATAGAACGCAGCTACTAGTAAACGAACACTGATAAAAAATAAACATCTGCTCTTTATTTCTTCTCACCCCTATTTTGAAGAAATCGAAGGAGACCTGACGCATGCGCAAAAGCGTTGAAGGCTCTCGTAAACAAAAACGGACAGTAGATTCAATCCGTGTTTCAAGAGGTTATTATTTTGTTTTTTAAAGAAATATAAATTTCCAGGAGAATATTGGTTTAGTTTTTACTTGAGAAGCATTCAAAAAGAGAAAACGAACAAATTAACGTTTTTTTTTTTCACTTTTTTTAAATTAAAATTATTTATAATGGAATTACGCTTAAATTTGTATTTAGATTTTGTATCTATCTTTTTAATTAATTAATTCTTGTTAATTAAAACTGTTAAAGCTTCCAAATACATTTCAATTATAAAAAAATATGCATTTCTTTTTGAATTCAAAATTTCTTTTAAGTTTCAGGATTGGAATCAATCGTTGCAAGACTTGTAACAAAAGGAAGAATTGAGAAGAATTGAAGTAAACAAGAGGAAATTTGAAGTACAATCCTTTCCTTCTTTAAATAATACGTTAACTGACACAAATATTGAAATTGTCCTGAAATTAAAAGCCAATATTTTGAATGATTCTAAGACCATTGTTCATCACCTTAAGCTGGGCGAACACGTAGCAACATGCGACAATATTGCTGGACAATACTGCTCATTTTTATTGCTGACAGCCGTTATCACGCGCGAACACACAGTTGTTGCTACGTGTTCGCCCAGCAAAATGGGCAATATTGGGCAATATTGTTCATTTTTATTGCTGGAAACGGTTGTCAGCAATAAAAATGAGCAATATTGTCCAGCAATATTGCCGCTTGTTGCTACGTGTTCGCCCAGCATTATATTGACACGGTCAAATTTATTAAAAGACCAATTGGAATGTACTAATCAGAAATTGTTTTAAATTACAAAATGTGCTCAATTCCCAAATACATTATAAGATGATCCAAAACAAAGGTCCGGAAAGAATGTTTTTCCTTTTTTTTTTGTGATAGTTGAGTGTGTTTTGTTTTTAGTATATTTTAATTTTACCTTCCATTTTAATCATTCCACGTATTTAAACTCTTTACATTAAATATGATTTCCATTGAATGTTAAAAACGCCACAACAGGCCTATGCAGGCCCAAGGGCTCGCGGGAGGTAAGGCTCCCGGCGTTTCATGACCAACGGGGCTAGATTGAGGTCGAGAGGTCAGCCCGCCTTTAACTCCCGGGAAAGAAACCGGTACCCATTCTACAGAGGGCTGGGTAGGCCCTAGGACCTTTCTTTGAATGTGATTTAAATTAATCTGGGGAAAATTAATTCTTCAAAGAAATGAATTCATAGTCTTGATTTTTTGAGATCTCCTCTCGTGATATTACCTTGTAAACCTGTCTCTTTTAGAGAAAGTCCTTTAGAAGGACTTGTAAACAACTGAATTATCAATTATGTAAGAACGTCCTCGTGGACGTTTGTTGGTCAACACCGGGTCAGCCGACGACAAACCAAGTGAAATCCTAAATGTTGCTCGTCTGTTATCCATCTGAAACCATCAACTGCAAAAAAAAGGAGAGCATTCTTTCGTTTTATGAAGAAATAATAGATTGAGTTCAATTATGAGGAATTGTTAATTTCCAATTAATTAAGTTTCAGAGAATATCAAAACCACTCGTCTTACAGTTACTGATTCATTTTTCAAAATCACTTTTCTTTAAATCGTCCGTAGAATGAGAGCAATGCTTTTGAACAAAAAACATAGATATGTTCTTTTCTTTTATATATACTTTTAGTTTTATAAAATAGTGCTTTTTTAAGAGTGCTCACTTGTTTTTTCACTGATATTTATAAATATGAAATAAAGCACGTTAAACATAACTTAATCTAAATACAGTCAATCTTGTTTTATTCTTCCGACTGCTATTTTTTGAATCTACAATCTTAGTAGGAACAGAAAATTGAACATAAATCCATTTATTAAGTTAAAAAAAAGTCACTTTGAGGACATTCCTTTGCTCCTCTTTTAATCCAGTTTAAACACATTTTAAAATTTGAAACAATTTCAAAATCGTAACTGATCGTATATTTTTAAATTTTACAAATAATCTAAATACCTCAATGATAATAATAATAATAATAATAGTATTCATTTATTCATTCTTCAGGTATTGACAAAAAACGATTTTTAGAAAGAAAATATTTATCATTCGTTTATTAAAGTGTATCTTCAGTATAAATATTTTTTATAAGTATCTTCAGTATCTTCAGTGTATCTTCAGTATAAAAAAAATTAAAAATACAAATTAAAAATTGAACTCTTAACATTTTATAAACTCTTCATTTAAAGTCATTTGTAGTGTTATTACTAAATTTTTATTTAAAAATTATGTAGTTAATTATGAATTAATGGATACAATTCATTTCAATTCTACTGATATTGTTATTTTTCTGATAGCGTTTTGGTAACTATTTTTTTCTTAATAGTTTCTTCTCTAATAATTCTATGGGTTCAGTCAGTGTTTCATTTCCACTTATTTTTATTTATCCGTCGTTCTCTAAAATATATTCTGTAATTACAACTAAACAACTTTCTCCAAAATAATCTATCACAAATATCAACAAATCGAAAGCAAAATTAAGTTAGTTTTTCCTTTTTTTTTTTTTGGTCTCCTCTCTTCCTATTGAAGTAATTAGAAATGGCTGACCTACCTTGATTCGCACCTGTATGAACCCAGTTCCCTTCGCTCTGCATTCTGATCCGTTGTGGCTCCTGTTCGCAAACAGTACATTGGACGAATCCCAGTGAGTGTAACTGAGTGTTTGTATGCGCGTGTCAAGGTTGTCGTTTAACCGTGTCTGTTGTTGATCAAGTGTCCATGTCTCACCATTGGCAATCGAACAAAGAATCGTTTTACATGAATGATTATCACTTCCATCGGAAGATCCCTTCTATGTGACCAAAGGGATGAGAACCGAGGTCAAACTTTTTTTGCAAAACAAAAACAAAAAAAGTTTTTTTTTTTTTGAAAAAGCATTTTAAAAAAGTAACCAAAATAAAACAGAAAAAAAAAAGATGATTTTTTACGATGATTTTTTTTTTTGAGTCCATGATTTTAAACTTTATAAAATTCGCCACACTTTGGAACTCGAAAGTCCTTTCTAGCAACCATCAAAAGTTGTCCATATATCGTGTATTAAAAACTATAAATTGGTTAGATAACATTAGGCTTATATTTTTTCTGTAATTTATGCAGTATAACAGAATAATATGTATTTTATTACATTATATTAATATATTATGCAGTATACGAAAAATTACTTTTTTTGTAATTTATAAAAATTAAAACGCGCAATTGCACAATTATACGTAATTATTAAAAATAAGAATTATAAGCACATGGATTAAGTGAAATATAGCAGTTGCCATTTCTTACTTTAAATTGAATTTTTAAGAATCGCTGCTCTAAGCCATTTATATTTTAAATTAATGCAAATATATTTAACTAAAGAATGAAATGTTTAGTTAAGGTTAAGTAAAATTTTAAATAAAATTTCAAAAATAAAATTGTATAAGTATTTTGTAAGTAATCATAAAAAGCCGATACTAAATTCACCTCACAAGAAAAGTTTCTTTTAGGCAATCCACCATATTGGTGAAGTTCTTGTTTACTGACCGTAACGCCACCCAGTCGACAAATGTAGAAGTGTTGTTGGCAAGTGTTCCTTATTTTATTTTCTGATTTACATTTTTTAAATAGATGTTCAACAGCCACTCATTCAAAACTGATTTAACAAGAAATTTCAACAAAAAAACTCACCCCAAAAATTAACTCACTAACTATTTAAATAATTTTAGAACTGAAGGTCAATGCTACATCTGAATATTTAATTGCATATATTTAAAACTTATGACAGCATCTCCTGCTAGACTATTAATGATAGTATCATGGTTAAGTTCTGATTCTATGCGAATTAAACTGTATATGTACACAGGGCCCCCACAAGGGGGGGTCAGTTGGTCCCTCAGCACCGGGGCCCGGCCGTCAAAGGGGCCCGGGCTTGTCGATTTGGAGACTTTCTTTTTTTCTTTTTTGATTTTGTTCATAACATGGGGGGAGGGGGAAAAGCCCGGTATTGCATTTGGCACCTGGACCCGGAATTTTATGTGGGGGGGCCTGTATGTACATATACAAGCGTTAGCAGGCACAAAAAATTTTTTTTAAAAAAAATGGTTTCTGAGGTTCGTGCATGTGACTCAATTTGGCAAGTTGATGCTCAAGCAACATCTCCTCGAATTCACGTATTCCGAATGGATTCCAGGAGATGTTGACTCAAGACGTTTAGCGCCAAGGGCAAAATGGGTGTAAATTGCAATTAAATTTAAGTTTAATGTAAATATATTTACCTAAAACGACATAAATTGACAGAACAATAATTACAAAAAAAATACAAAGCATTAAAAAAAAAAAAAAACTTTTCTCATGAAAAATGTTTTTCTACACGCTGATACATAAAAAAATCGTTTTGGGCGAAACGGTGATATTTCAAAATAGTTATTTAATTTGTTAATATTTTTTGATGTAAGTAAATAACCGATTATTAATGGTTCTTATTAAGAACTAAAGCAGAAAATGGAAAATTTAATACTTTACACAATTTTTAAAATTAGCTAAGTAAATAATAAAGCTGAAGAAGCTCTGCTCGTTGAATTGTTGTTCAACGCTATTTCGAAGCATATATTGACAGCTGGCTTTACAAGTAATTACATGTGGGTGAATTACGAATACAGTTTAGATACGAAGCTCAGTGACCTTGACTTAGCACTTGCGATCTCATACATCTCTATTTATATCCGAATGATAAACATAAAAAAAATTAATCTAATATGTCCATAGGAGAGAAAAACAATAAAAACAATATAAAAACAATAAAAAAACTTTTACAAAGCAATATTAAGTCAAATAACTTTCAATCTGTTCATGACACTAAAGACGATCTGACATCTCTAAAAGATAAATTTATCCTAGGGAGCTAAAATATTAATAGAATGTTTGAAAAATATAAAAAAAATATGAAAAAATGAAAAATATAAAGACACCCTATCTACTAAAACACAAGATTATTACTCATTGAGGGGAAAGGGGATAAGAAACTAAAGGAAATAATCAAAAATAACTCAAAAACTACTTATCTCAGAAAGATGAATGTTTGATGATAAATGGATGCTCCTCGTTGAGAATTCCATTTCGATTTTGGTATAAATTAGATTCCATAGATGTGATCAAAAGAAAATTCATTTCATGAAGTCAATCTTGAGAGCGTTCGAAAACTTCATTTTCATGTTTTAGTTCTAATGAAGGTTTATTTGGTAAATGTATTGAAGAAAATGTATGAATGGACAGGTCTTCTGAATCTCTGATAATAAGTTTATTTCGATATTTAGATAAAGAAGTAAATAAACTATAAAGCTTTTGGTAGATCTTACCAATAGATTGGAGAAATAAGCGAGAACTGTTACTATCAGATTCTTGAACAACAAAAAAGTATAAGAACCATTTAAAATAGAATAAATTTAAGGGCTTCTTCACATTTAGGGCCAAAATATTGTACCGGAAGTAAGAATAATACAGTAAATTACATCAAATATTTCTTGCACTATTCTTGGTTAAATCTTGTTAAATTTTAGTATCATTTAGGGGCCACTTTTAAATAAGCTATGAAATACAATGTCTTTAAGTAATTCAATGAATTATGCATTGAAATACGACAGTATTTGTATTTAATTTGTATTTTAATACTGTAGTATTTAATATTAATCTTCTAAAAAATATCGAATAGTTAAAATAAAGACTGCCAAAACATTCACTTTTCAATAATTTTTTCAATTTTTTTCTTTTTTTCTTACTTTATTGAGGGGTATGAACGGTGGAGGGGCTATTGTTTTCATGAAGTGATCTGTTATTAGGAGAATTTATTTTGATACTTATGGTCTCTTTATATCTACGAAGACGTTCAGAATAGCCATTTGATGTTTGTGATGTGTGGCCACCTATTCACTAATGTTTATACATGGATGTTTAAGCGAGGAAAATAATTTAGTTTATTCAAGTATTTTGTTGACATTTTTAACTAATTTCCTGTTGCGGCTCCCTGTTTATATGAAATCAAACATCCTATTTTAATAGAAGGTTATTTGTTATGGAGTCTTCTTTCTCTTTTTTTTAGTTGGGTAATTTCAGTCCATTTATGATACATAATTTTGTAAGCTTATACAAAACAATTAACGTGCTGTGAAATTTTTTAAAAGCAAAGAAAACGAGCAGCACAAGAATAAACAAAACAAAAGGAAATCGCCTTTCTGATTCATTTTATGGGGAGGGAATTGGGAACAGCTGTTTCGTGCTTCTGCGCA